>JBBPBS010000276.1:4307226-4328170 GCA_037974835.1 Cicer judaicum
AAAGTATTTTTTTTTCTTCATAACTTTTTAACATATTTTCAATTTTTCATCACATGATTTTAGTGTATTTAATTTTATTGATTTTATGTGCAAAAGTAAATATAATTATTAATCCACCTTTAATTATAATAGTTATCTCCCCACAATGATAAGAAAGTAATATAAGTAAAAATATTTTTTAAATAATACTATTAAATGTGTATAGATTAATTAACATTTACTTACATTTGAGTATAGCAGATATATCTACTTTTTGCTAATCGAAACCAAAGAGATTAGTTATCTTCTTCTTAAATTCTCAAATAAATTGCTAAGTATGACAGATATATCTACTTTTTGCTAATTGAAACTAAAGAAATTAGTTATCTATTTTTTAAATTTGAGAGAATAAATTGCTAAGTGCCGAAATATTGATTTACTCATGATACTTCACTTCAATGTGTGATATATTCTACATATCTGAGAAAAAATGTGATCAAGATAATGCCAACATCTAAAGAAAATGTGTGATATATTCTATTCAACCTTGTTACTTATTGTCTATTTTATTTGACTTTGTAACTTTAAACATTTGCTATCCATACTACGAATCTATGTGTGATATAAATTTGTAAAAACATTTCAAGCTCTATGAATCTATGAATTGATTTAGTATCCATACTACGAAATTTTTCAGTTTCAAAATATTTTAAAATCTAAATTCAAAATCCTGAGTGTGAGTCTTTTTCAAAAGTTATGTAGATATTGCAGAGGCCAAACCTAACATTTAAATTGAGGGGCCAAATTTGTGATGGCATTGTATTGACTATTGAGTTTAATTTCATTTGTCCAAATTTTGGAATAAATTTTCTTAGGAGACAAGCAATTAGTGCGACCCATGAATTTGTCAGGGAAGCAGTACACATGAGTAGTTACTACCATTCTTTTTTTTTACCAACTCCTCCTTGTATTGATGCTATTATTATTATGAACATTAAATATGCCTAAAGAAAAATATAAAATTGAGGCCCATAGTATAAAATCGTTATAACTCATAACTCAAAAGCTTTTAAACCGCTAGCGAAAGGGGATACAAAAGAAATTATTTATAACATTTTTCACTTTCTATTTTAACATTGTTTTCTTATTAGGCATGCTTTCCTATAAGTTATCTCTTTAGTCCAGTTTGTGCTCAAAATTTCTGTGTGCAAAGGCATAAAATAAGTCAATCTCTCTTCTCTTTGGTTCATGTTATTACATTTGTTTAGAACTATTAATTAACTAATTTGTAGCTCTAAAACTACCTGAAACACGTATCAAACTGAGGTTGCAACCATCATTTTGCTATCTTCTTCTTCTTCATTCTTCGTTTTCTTCGTGGTGTCATTGGCCTTTCGTGTTTTTCTGCCATAATTACATTTATGACTTAATGTGATTGTAAAATATTTTACACCACATCATAATTATTTATATCTATTATCAAACAAATTAAATATAAATATTAAATTATTGCCCATATAAATATTTTTTAAATTTATAGTATATAAGTTAAATCATTTTTTTTTATTTTGCCCATGTATCTTTATGTTTTTCATAAAATAATAATGCATATATTCATATGGCAACGCAAGATTACAAGTAAATATTGAATTCCTTAACTTAATTACAAATAATGATTTGATACTTTTATCTTTTATTTTTTTTATTTTATCTTTTGCATTTTAAAATGCTAATGTCATTATCTTTTTATACATAATTTGTTAAAAATCCATAAAAGTTCATCTTCCCAGTTAAATTCTCAAATCTTCAGTTTTTAAAATCTTTTCACTCTAATTATTCAAAATAATAAATCTTAATTTATATTTAATGTTTTAAATTTCAAGCAAAATGTATATATTATTGTATGGAATATGATAAGTAGAGTTGACGTTCATAAATTAATAAAACATGGTAATCAAGAAGCATTTTGAAAAATTACAACACGTTTGATGATAATGTAATTGCATACGAAACATATTTACAATTTTATTTTTTCTAATTTAACTGATAAAATATAAACATATTGCAAATACATCTAGGTCTAAAACGGCCTAATCGAAGTGACAATATATAGGTGTGTAATTAAATGTTAGACACTCTTTTTAATGGAAAAAAACTAAGAGCATATGGATTGGGCAAGATTAAGATAAAAAATCCATGAATGTGGAAGGTTGGAAAGTTGAACACCAGACTGAGGATTCTGCGGCGGATTTTGAATGAAAATATTACGGTGATCGAAATTTTAATATATAAATAAAAAATATAATATTATATTAATAAGTTGTAAATTTATAAATATATATATATATAAAGAGAAGTAGTAGATCAAAATTTATATTTTTTAATTTAAAATATTTAATAGATTTAAATATAAATAAATTTAAATTAGATTTATAATATATACTATTAATTTTTTAGAAATATTAAATATTATGATGAAATGTCTGTAAAAACTATAAAATTTATTGATTAATTAAAATATTAAGTTTTATATTCAAATTTATTATTTCATCTAAATAAATAAAAAAAGATTACAACAAAATATAACATTTAAATAAATAGTATTTCATTTGAATGAAACTTTTCTCACAAAAAAATTATAAAGTTTCTTCACAACTATATTTTAGTTTATCTAATATTTTATTACATAAAATTTAATTTATCATAAAAATTTAATATATCTGAATAACATAGATAATTTAGAGAAAAAAAATATTCTAAACACCTTGAAATACCACTTGACTATTGAAATAGAAGAAATAGGTGGACAGCGGCGTGACTTTAAAATTTCATTTATCATAAAAATTTAATATATCTGAATAACATAGATAATTTAAAAAAAAAAAATATTCTAAACACCTTAAAATATGACCCGACTATTGGAATAGAAGAAATAGGTGGACGGCGGCGTGACTTTAAGATGTCAGAAGAAAAATAATGGCAAGAGAATTAAAAGGTAGACGACAATTGTTAGAGAAGAAGAATAATGAAACTCTAAACTATTTATTGTATTGTTAAACAATTTTTTTTTTTTTTGAAAAAAAACATAACTAGTCACCGGTCGTGTACAACTACACGAGTTCAGATTGTTGAATCAAATACCTAGGTCGAGTCGGGTCGGACCTGAAAGTGACTGTGTACGAGTCGGGTTGGCAGGTTGATTTGTATCAATGTACACTCTATCGATTAGCATACATTAAACCACGATTGTCCTATAAACTTATATTATTTAATTTTTACAGCTATGTCACAATTAATAATTATTCATTATTTAATTTATTTTTGAGATATATATATATATATATATATTTATAAAATTTAACTATTTTTACCTTCAATCAAATTTTATATAAAATCTAACTATTTACATACATCAATCAAATTCATCTATAAAAATTTATTTCAATTTATACTTAAAATCATAACTCAATGTTTGACTTTGATAACACAAGTAATAGACTATTAAAATTAAAAGAAAATTTTTAGAACTTAGGTACATAAAAAGTTTATAGGTCAAATGTCTTTAATAAATAAAAGTAATAGTAATTTTTTAAATATTATTATAATAAATAAAATATATCATATAAATAAAATAAAATTAATAGTATATTTTAAAAAATTATTAAAAAAAATTAGATGACTGTGAATTAATTATAATAAAATTTAATATATATTTTTTGAATATAAAAAAATCCATGAATAAAATAAAATGAAAGGCACGCGAACCGAGCGGTTGAACCGGAAATGGCAGGGGTGTTATTTTACAGGGAAGTAAGGTTGGAATTGATGCATAAATGATAAGGATGAACACTTGGCTCGTTTTCACTCCATTCCAATTTGCAGTTCTCTGTAATGGCCGTTCTTTCATTTACACCGTTTCTCTTCTCTTTCCCTCCAATTTCCCACAGTCGTTGCCTTCATAGCATTACGATGATCAAGTCTGTGAAAGCGGATGCAGATGCTTCCTTCTCCTCATCATCATCATCATCTATAATGTGCGAATCTTGCATTGGAAAAGGATGGTTACTCTGTGACTTCTGCCAAGGCCAAAAGACTAATGTCAAAGCCCAAAATAACCGTATCTACCGTCGATGCCCCTCCTGCAAAGCCGTACATTCTTTATTTTAATTACCTTTCTTCTTCTTCTTCTTCTTCTATAAATCATTCTCCCTCTTTTTTACTATTTTTTTATGCAGGTTGGATGTGTCCTCTGTTCCAGATGCAAGGTCTTCAAATGTGTCACTTTTCCCGATTTCAATGATTCTCCTATTACTACTTAAGGTGCTTTCTTATTCTTATTCTTTGTTTTCTTTTTAACTATACTACTTCCTACCTTCTTGCTTAATCATCATTACTATTTTAATATGGAGGGTGCACGTGATACATATCCTTTCTAATCTGACTCCTGTAACTTCCAACTATAAAATACTTTTGATTTTCCCCAGCTGATTATATATGGGCCCAAGACTTTGGATCCGAACATAGCTCTTTGACTTCTCTACAATTGTACCTTGTTTGAATGGATCTATTTCATGTTAAATGCTAACATATTTAATTTCTATATAGTTATTACTCACTCATAACAAACGAAAACTTCGGTAACCCTCTAAATAATGTGCTTGCACCTATATTGATGACCGTGATATATATAAATATAGATATTATAATTATGCCATTGATTAATCACCCATGTGCTACCATTTGTTAACATACGTTTTCTTGAAATTAATAGAAGATTCCATGTGTTGCATACATTAGCTTGCGGCTTAAGTCTTCACTTGTGATTTACCACGGATTACGAGGGCTGATTTCTCAACGTTTACTGTTTGCAATATCTGTTTTTACCTGCAGAAATGAATGCTCGCATGTGAGCTGTCAGCTGCATAATTCACAGTAAATTTAAAGAAAAAAATTGAGTGTACACCTATTTGACCTATTTGACAACTTAAGGAAAAAAAATAGAGATGTTAATGTGATAGATGAGATATTTTGGTGATGTGATAGAAAGAAAGAGATACACAGAAATGACGATTGTGGTTTATAATTATAAGAGTTGAAATTTACATTTGTGAATTTAATGTGTCACAGACATTCATTAATTTATATGGTCAAATGATAATGTAATTTTTTTGTTCATATGAGATGTTGATATATAGTGGTTATATAATTCGACAAGTAATTTATTTCATTCACAATTAAACTTAAATTAAAATGTCACTAACAAAAAGACAATAAGTATATTACAGACTTGAAGACACGTGATTATAATTTATTTTTGTTATTGAGTACACCTACGACTCTTGCGATTTTGTTTTGATGTGAAGTAAAAAGTATAATTGCATCATTAAAACATGTGTAATTGCCTACTGACATAGCAATTTGCAACAACTATTTTAAATTTTAACAGATCAATTGCCATGTAATAACATGGTTTCTAAGATGGGACAATTGCTTAGATTGTATCAGTATGGTACTATCCTAGTATCCTGTTTTATCATTTGGACTTTGGAGTTCTTATTTGTCAGCATTCTGAGATGTCCCATATTTAAATTCACACTTGGACGATTATTTCTATATTTTCTTAGATTAATCAGATCATGAAAGTTAATAGAAATTAACCCTCTAAGAAATAATCGTCGCCTATAAGGAAGCTAAGCAACAGCTAGCATATTTCTTCCACTTGACTTAGGCACGTTTTGTCAATTTAGTTATCAGGCAAAGTTTGTAACTACATGATGCTGCGTTCTAAAACGGAACAGAACAGAATTTTTCACAATTTACAGCATGTATTATTTAGTTTAGAACTAAGGGAAAAATCTTTCACCTACTGGATGAATATTGTCAAAGAGTATTGCCGTGTGGTGTAAAACAATTCGAACAAAATGCTATTTTTTGCCATTTAGAGTTAAAAATGTGATCTGTGTAATTTTCTTTATGATGAGATGCTATAAATTATGATTTGATCTGTAAAAACATCAAAACTTTTCACTTCTAGAATAATAGATTATATTGCGTAGTTTAGTATGGTATACTAATAAGTTGGTCGATTACCAAATTATCACCCTTCTTCCAAAATTTCTAAACTGGTTCCCCCAAGAAGAAAAGAAAAAGATAGTAGAAAAATATTAAAAGTAAAAGTTGTATTCTTCTCATATATATATATATATAACTAATACTGGCTTACATAAAGAGCTAACAAAAGATTAAAAAAAATCGTTGGTTAAAATTGTGAAGTGACTAACTGCACATAGGACTTTGAGGCTGATGAGAATAACCAAGCTGATTTGAGGAACAGTATCCCATCATCTTTTCAATACTAAAACTACATTTCTGAGTAGAAAGCCTGTGATCCTTTCCCTCCACCATCTTCAAGATACTCTCAAAAACAGAAACTTCACAAGGAATCCTCAGAACACCAGTTTGTTCAAACCCAAATTCTTCTTCAGTTTCTCGGAGTAATATGTGAAAGGCTTGATGACCCAAATACTCAGTTGGTATAACAAACCTGTTAAGGTCTACCCCAACACAAACAGCTAGGTAACCTTTGGGAACCACGTTGCTTGATCCTCCTCCATGATCACGTTCAGACATTGAAAGTGTTCTTTTCAGAAACTTTATGCCTTTACTAGTACTGCTGCTGCTGCTGTTGTTACTTCTGCTTGTTTTTGAAGCATTAGCTATTCTTCTCCATTTCTTAAGGATCTGTTGAAGTCTCACGATTTCTCTGATCTTGTTAGGTTTCTTTGGTGGATCCATGTTAATAGATATGGATATGTATATGGTGCCTCTCTTTTTGAGGTTTTAGGTTATGTAGTTAGATGGAGGATTAGATCATTTGAACATGGTTCCCTCTGCATTTTTGGGCTAAACTTAATCCTGGCTATATGAGTTGGTGCAATGACTCCTATTTATAGAAGGATGATGATACCTTGAGAATCTCAATATTAAGGTTCAATTTTATTTTATTTATAATTAAAAAATTAAGTGAGTTGAATTACCAAAGCTTGTTAGGGTTAAAATAGATCTCAAGGCTAAAAGAGCACGCCTAGTCATTATTTAATTAATTACTCATACTTAAATTTAAATTTTGAAGTGTGAATCTCTCACATCACTATTTATAAGGTTAACAACTCAAACTTGAATTTCAAACACTCAACTATGAGTCTCTCACGTCGCCATGCTCGTTGTTAAAGGTCAATAAAACCCACTATGTGCACCAAACTTTATCGTAAGGGATATCTAAGTGTGTGTTTGGTTTGAGAGGTTTGAAGGGGAGGAGAGAGATTGTTAATTATGAGTCTTTAGTCCCACATTGATCAGGAATGGAGGCTATATTGGATATATAAGGAGAATGACCCATACACCTAATGCCTTAAAGTTTTGGGTTGATATGTGGTGTCTAAGTCTTTTATTAATTCTTGTTTAGCTCATTCCGAAAGTTGTTTATCAATGACATGACCCTTAAGAGACTCCTAAATCACATGTTCACTAAAAAATTTAAGACATTGAATATATAAAATATAATTATTTGCATCCTTACCAACTAAATTTGCTTTCGTTAGTTTGAAAAATATTAAAGTCTGGAATAATTTGAAAAATATTAAAGTCTGGAATAATTTAATCAATTATTTTGTTTTCCTATGTATGTCACATGCATGGGATTAGAAAAGCAACAAGAAAATGTTGTCCAGGTTAGGGAAGTTGGAAGTCAAGCTGTGCCTTCCAGGCTTCACATGTGAGTGATTAGTGCAAGTTAGAGCTTTCTCTCTCCCTCATCGTTAATTGTTTTGAAAGTTAATTCCATATGGTTTTGATTAATTTAAATCAAGGGTGACTGGGTCATGAGATTAATTAAATAAATAGTCAATTATTAAACATGTAATTTATATTAGATTGAGCTTTCTCTCTCCCCTAACATGCAGTTTCACATAGTACAATGTAACTGTACATTTGTTGTACCATTTCAAAATCAAATGCACTGCTTGTTTGAATGATATCATCAAATAAAGACTTGAAGATTTAATAATATTAAAGGTCATTCGGGGGGAGCTATTTAATTCTCCAAGGGTGCAACGTTCATGCATATATACTATAGAGGCACATCATATCGTAAGAACTAGAACTGTAAAACAACTTTTGCTCTGTTTATTAAATCTTAATTTGAATATCAGACAATTTAGTAGGTCAAAAATATATACCTCAATATGGGTGAAAATAGGTTAGGCTTTAGGAGAGATGAATCTAATTTGTTATAAAAATATTAGAATTTGAGTTTGAGTTGTTATATGTTATAAGCTCACTTGTAAGGTCCTTTTTAAAATTGAGTTTTGAGCCTTGTTTTTTTATTTATTTATAGTGATCAATCTGCTTCCTTTTTTCCATGGTTTTCACATAAATTTGATTTTCTTTTGCATTTTATTGGGGTTTTATTGTGAGAATATAGTGTTGTTTGTTTGTCATATTACTGCGACATTATTTTTTTTATTTTTTTTTGTAGTGTTCGAATAATTTAGATTGATATAATAACTTCGATTAATCAATAATTTGATCATCAACTCTACAAATTCTGAGATTTAGATATTCCAATCATTTTTATTTTGTTACATTTATAAGTTTTTTTTTAATTTTATATTATTAACTTTAATGATGTAAATTTGTTCATAAATTCATCTTTTACAATTTTTATCATATTAGATTGTGTTGTTTTCTATGTAATTTATCAACTTGAATGAGTGTTTTTTATTTTTGTTAAAAAATAAATATAGTGTGTATTCCTCAAAAAAGAAAACATAAATGCTCAATTAATTTGTCATAAAACTCAATAAAATATTTTTAATTAAATGTAATAATTAAATAGATTTTATAATAAAAAATGGTTTTTCGTGTAAAAATAAATACATAGAGTTTCAACTAGTGATCAAGTTGTATATTTATTTTACTATAGTCTATACAGACTATATTTCGATCTATACTATTACATAATGGAATTTGTATATTCAGTTTTTGAAATTTACTTTACTATAATCTATACGGGCTATACTTCGATCTATACTATTACATAATGGAATTTGTAGCATAATTTGGAGTAAAATAATATCTAGATTGAAAAATGTCAGCAAATGGCAACTAAATCTACTAATCTATTAATAATGTTAGTACCTACACTTAACACTTAAGAGAGGAAGTGAATTAAGTGTATAAATTTTTTTGGTTTTTAGAGATTCAATAAATTATTTTTTTTTTTGTTTAGGATTAGTGTACGGAAAAATATAAATTGCAGAAAAATAAATAACACAATAAGTTATCCTAGTTTCCTTTACAACCATTCATTATCTCAATTCCTTTTACAACCAATGATACATTTAGTTCTATTGTATACCACAAGATAATTTGTACTATTTGTTAGAATAAGTATAAGTCTAACTCTAAGATTTATGTTACAAACTTCTAACAGTCACCTTAAGATAGCACACTACTATCTTAGTTTACAATATTTGCAGAAAATATACCACTTTCTTTAATTTACACAATAATTTATATGGTTTTATAACAACGACTTTGACTGAAATCAATAGTGTATGACAATTGAGTAAATGATAACAGTTTCAAGTACAATAGATATATGAAAGTAAAACTTCGAATAAATTAAAATATTTTAGAAAGTTTGTTCAAAATTGTTTTAAGATTGATATTGAGATTTTTTAAAAATAAATTGAATCTATGAAGTATTTATACTCTTAAGTAGCAATCGTTCTTAGATATTTGATGAACATAATCAATGAACCAAGTTGAATCTAAACTGAAAAGATAAATTGTTTCGCAGTTGTATTCAGCTACATAAGAAATGTAGTCTAATACACTTATGTAACGTTTAATTTTATTTGAAATTTTTAACCTTATATTCTTTTTGAGCTTGCAAATTGATCATTTTCTTTAATTTTTGTCTTCGTAAAAAAACATAAGTATTTTATAAATAATTTATTATTATAAACAAATATAAAAATTACTGTATTGTATACCACATAAAATAACATTTAGTAATCATAAATATAACATAGACAGTGTTTAGTATTTGGAAAAACTAAGCTTAAAAAAATTGAAAAAAAAATTATCAGTTAATATTGTTATTTTAAATTTGAATAAAATTTAGTTTTGATTTTATTTCTCAACGTAATTTAATTATGTTAGATTTAAAATTTAAATTATGATTAGATCAAATTTGATGCATTGTCAATATCATTTAATCCTGTTGTGATTAGTTAAAAAAAAGATAAATTGCAAATAAAATAATTTAAATAAAATATTAAATTAAACGAAAAAACTACATCGAAAGTGAGTATTTCTTTTATATATAGGTATCAATATATATTACTATTTTTTATTTTATTTTATATGATTTTTATCTCTTTAAAATATATTTTTTTCTATGATTGTCTCATCCATAAATTGGTAAAAACATATTAAATGATATTTTAAACGTTTATATAATTTTATTGTAAAATAACGTATAAACAAAAAATAATTGAAACAGTTTTTAGAATCAAAATTGATTATATATATATATATATATATATATATATATAATTAGTTATTGACAATACTTAGAAGAGACAAATGAAATATTTTAAAGTAGAATCCATTTTTATAATTTAAATTTTTACTGTAAGTTAATGAAAGAGATAAATTATTGATGGAAAATAATTCAAATCTCCTTCGCGATGAGCGTTTGTGTCAATTTAGTAATAACTTTTCATTTTTTTAATATAAATTATTTATTAAGAGTGGTGGTAGTTGGCACCTCTCACATTTTTATATGTAAATTTGAGGTAGATAAAAAAGAATGTAATATTTTAAAAGAAAATATAATTAGTTAATTTTTTAAGAAAGAGGGAGGAAAATAAAATATTTTATAAAATAATTTTTATTTTTTCTATTTTAGAGATTTAGATAAATGAGTTCTATATAATTTAAAAATTATTTAAAATTTTTATTTTTTTAAACTAAAAATAAAATCATTAAAAAAATCAGTCTCTTTTTTAAACTCTCTACTTCTCTCGTATCCACTCTCCTCCATTAAAAATCATTCAATCTCTCATTCAATTAAACCAAATACATTCTAAAATATGAAAAGACTGCCGGTTAGAATTTGGAAATTTAATTTATAATTGTTAGACTCTAATCTAGCTAACCACCCCTCGTTTTCTTTATAATAATTAGTAAAAATTAATCACATCAATCCTACTAGAACAAGGAAGATTGAAAACTCTAAGTTTCTAGCTGAATTTTTAAGAAGACTCTTCTTTCTTCTATTGTTTCCTCGTGATTAATTAAAATATTATGTTTTAAAGTTGAAGTTCTACACACACTTATGATTAATTAAATGAAATTTGAAATTCAATTGTGGCCTTTAATACGGTAAGGCGGCAACCCATGACCCATCCTTAAGGGCAACAAATTTATTTTGAATAGTATGTACTTATAAAATAAAATAAATTTAATACATCTAAGTAATATATTTAAAACAATGTAACATGTATGAAGATATTTATTAATTATCTAAATGCTTGAAATATTACTTTATAATGACATACAATGCAATTATGTTCTAGACATCTTAACGCTTATAAAAAATAATATAATTTTCATAAATCTAATAATAAAATTATATTTTAAGATGTTAAATATATTTTGATAATTTAACCAAAAATCAAATTTTATAATTTAAGTTATGTGAAAACATTTAATTATTTTTTTTAATATATATCTAGCTTATAAAATAATATATTAATAAGTTATTTATTGTTATATCTCTTAGAAAAGTTTTACCTAATTATTAATCTCGTATGTTTTTTCTTTTTTTTTTAACCGAAAAATGATTTTTAAAGAACCTTGATTATAAATATTTATTAATAAGTTTGAAAGAAAAAAAATCTAAAGAAGAAATAATCGATGATTAAAATAACACCTTTCTTTCAGTTTGTCCACCACTCTAAAAATCTAATACTCGACCTATAAAGTATTAATTTGACCTCGTAATACGTGGCTTATACCAATTTAAAAGTTTATTTTAATTTATCTATTTATACAAACACACTGTTTATAGTTTTCCAAAATATTTATGAATTTGGTATAATTTAAAATAATATTATCAACATTTTTTTTGTTATGCATTTCTCTTCTATTTATATTATGATATCCATCAAATCTTATTTGTTTTTCTCACTTTTTATTTTTTCATATACTGAGTTTTTATTTTCTCACGCAAAAGAGACAGATATTTTTACTCGAGAGATAATTTTTTTTTAAAGTGTTGTTTTTATTTAAACGTTAATATTATAAATTAATGTGAGAATTAGATAATCGATTTATTAAAAGTGATGGTGCCTCGAGGAGTCTAATACGCTACAACATTAAAATTTAAAATGTTTATGTCGTGGGATTTTTAGAATTTAATTCCTACTTTGATGTCGACTTTAAAGTTTAAACTACTCTCGTCCCTTCCAAAACTTCGGTATTTAAGGATTTTATTTTCCTCTCAAAATTTTGATTTTTATAGAGTAATATGTAATTAATAATGTATTTTTTTATTCTTAAAAATTCAAAAACATGTATTAAAGAAAATTTATTTTTATTTAATAAATAAAAAATAAAAAAAATTAAATCAATATAAATTTATCTTTTTTAAAATGCCTGTCCAATTTAAAAAGATAAAAATTTGGAGTGAATAGGTATTATCTTCAATTTCTTTAAAATTTATTCTTATAAATATTTTAGCCTTATTTTTTAATTTTTATTATAGACGTGACACTATATCAATAGCCTACATGCATCCATTCTAAATTAATGCACCATATTCCTTTTCAAACGACATTATTTCATTTCAAAATAAGAGCGAAATAATTATATAATTTTCAACTAAAGAATCAATTATATTAAAAAACCATTAACACTATTGCAACGTACACATAAGGCACTAAAATATTCAATACATCATTTAATACACAAAACCAATTAATCCACCAGAGTAATATCTCTAAATTAGGGTATTCATACTATATTTTCAAAATTGTTTTCTAAATTTTATTACACATGGCATTCTATCTCATATCATTAATGTTCATCCTAAAAGTTATTTATTCCGTGCATCAATTTTGGTCTTTTAAATATTTTATTTTTCTTTCATAATTTTAATTCTTTTAAAAAATTAAGTTTCAATTAATGATTTTTTTTATGTTTTTAAATTCCAAAAACATACATTAAATAAACTTTTTATTTAATAAATAAAAAGTAAAAATAACAACATCAATTTAGGTTTATTATTTTTTAATATAGTTGTTCAATCTAAAAAAACCAAAAGTCATAGATGAAGGAGTACACCAAAAGTAGAATAGTCAAATAATTGTAAAGAATCAATTAATTCTCATTAAAAATCAACAACATCATTTCAACATATTGAAGGAACCGTAATATTCAATATCCTATTTAATACACCAAAACAATTAATTCATGTGAGTCATATTCTATAAATATTTCGAACTTAACTTTTAATTTCTATTGTACACGCGAGACTCTATCATTACTCCTCTAAAAGTTATTAATCCAGCTAAAACTATAAAGATTGAGTACTCTAGCTGATTTTGTACAAAGGAATCTCTATTATGACTTCGTGATTATGGGAAGGGATGACAATAAAATCCGCACCCGCGGGTGCTCACCTAAACTCGCTTAATTTGGGCGGAAAAAACTCGTTTTAATTGGATGCGGATGCGAGTGTGAATTTTTCCGACATTAAAATTCGACGGGAGCGGGTTTGGGGTGGTGATATCCACCCCGCCCCCCACCCGAACCCGCTCCGCAAATATTGTTATTGTAATTTTTTAATTTTATATACAAATACTTATTTAATATATTTAATATTTTTAAAATATTAAAAATTATAATTTTATATTTATATAAAATATTTTTTATTTTTATTATTATTTTATTAGAATAAATATGATTTTTAAATTTATAATTTTATATATTTGAGTGGGTGCAGATGCGGGCGGAGAAACCCGAGACCCGTTGCGGACGGGGATGGGTGCTTAATTTTTACACCCGCTATGAAACGGGGGCGGGTGCGAGTTTTCCCCGATTAGTCAGGTGCGGGTGTGGAGGACGCGAAATCGGCCCCCACCCGCCCTGTTGCCATGCCTAACTAGGGGTGATAACAAGTTAGGTTAAATTTTGAAAGGTTTGAATCTCAAATAGGCGATTAAATTTTTAGATTCGAGTCTGATCATGCCTTAGTGTAGATTTCTTTTTCCGGTTTGAACTACTTTTTTAAAAGTATGATCTTATATGAAAATTTATTTAAAAATCTATTTCATATTGAAATATTTCAATAGTATATTTTATATTTTTTAAATATGCTAAATTAGACCTTTATATATAAGAAAAACTAATAAAATAATAAACATAAGAAAAACTTAATAAAATTATAATTAGCATTGTTGCAAGTCTCCAACAACCTGTCAAAAAATAAATAAATAAATAAAATAAATTTATAATTAGCAAATTTAAAATAAAAAATATTGATATCAATAAATAATAATAATAATAAATAATAATAATAATAATAATAAATAATAATGTTAATAAATATATATAGGTAGACCTATCAGACTTAATTTTTTTTTTTATAATCATAAGTCTAATCTATTTAAATTAATAGGTTTTTGATTCTTTTTCTAAGAAAAAAAAAATATCTATACTCTATATTATTATTTCAAAATTAATAGGCTTTTGATTCATTTTCAAAAAAAAAAATTAAAAAAATGCTTATACTCTATATTATAGTAGAATGACTAATCAGTTTTTTTTTTCTTTCATCGCACCAAACATACTAATATTAGCACCGATCGTAGGTAATCGTATCAAGTTGTTTAAACATCTCTCTCCCTCTCTCTCTCAAGATGAAATAGTCATCAATAATTTTTATTGCGATTTAACTACAATGACTCTTAAACTAGAATAAAATTTGAATGTTACCAACTAACTTATGACTGAAAACTATTTTAAATAAGGGATTTACCTCCTCGGTAATATACATACTTTCAAAATTATGAAACATTAAATTCCATTATCACCTGTCCTACATTAGAGGAATAGCGTACAACATCAACTGAACATCACCTTAAAGAGATCAACTCCATATTATCATATAGAAATATGTCAAAAAGTGAAAAACGAGAATTGTAGAATCACATATGCCACTAAATATTAATGAGAAATTAAAAACAAAAAAAACTAAGTTAACTTTTGGTTTGTATATATCTTGATTTGCATTATGATTAAAAAGGTGAAATGACCTTATAAAAAAAGTTTTTCACTTTGTTGAAATTGCAACAAATTTTACAATTTGTCGATTTGTTATATGTATTTTTGTGTTTTTTTAACTTTGCTTTTATTTCATTGGTTCTTTCAAATAAAATTTTAATGAGACAACTTGTTTTATTTAGTAATTTGTTTAAGTTTTAATTCAATTCTCCTAAATTTTTTCCCCTTTATTTAATAACATTGATTAGAGTACTACAAATAATAATGATGATATGTAAGAGTTTAAAGGTGTTAATACAGTCGTAATGTACATGTCTTATATGTAATGTTTTTGCAATATAATTTTTGCCTAAAAAATTGAATATAAAACAAAGTTCAATTTTGTTGGTTACATTCTTTTTTCTTTAAATTGCACTTAAATAGACTCTGTAAATATAATTCACGACATAAATTTAATTTACTACATACATTAATGTGAATTAAATTCATGCAAATAATACATATAAGCATAACTGAAAAAGTAAAGGTGTAACTAGCAAAAGTGAAGAAAATTTGGAATTAGTATAAAATGCAAACGTGGACCGGCCCAAAAATAAGTGGGCTTGGACTTGGGCTTAGTCCGGTGTGGAGGAATTGGGATTTGGGGGGAATTTCCCTCTCTTTCTAATATCTATTCTCCGCGCGCGCACCACTTCTGTGAAGCGAATATTAACAACAATACATTTTCATTTCACCAGTTACGGTTACAGTTACAGTTACAGGTGAGAAGCGAAACTTAAACCTAACTATGACTTGGTGCGAAGGTGTTCATGAAACCCGGGTTCTCGTTGCACCCGGTAATTTATTTACTATATACTCTTTCATTCTTTTTTTAATAACTCTTATCAAATTTTGCAATAATGTTTCTGCTGCTGTTAATGTTGCAGATCCCGGTACAAATGGAGATACACTGGGACGCATGATTTTACTCCGTCATCCCAAATCTGGTAACTCAAATAATATCCACCATTCATAATTCATAATTATCATATTTTTGTCACACACACATGATTTATTTTAATTTGTTTATCTTCATTTCTTAATGTGTTCGTTTGATATCTCACCTGTTTACATTGTTATACTATTTTGATATTAATTTCTATTGTGGAATTGGTTCTTATTGAGACTTTTGAGTTATATTCAGTTTTCTCTTCTTTTGGATCCTTCATATATGTTTTCATTTGTTTGCCAGGAAATGCAACACAATATCTATTTGTAAATGGGATGCTTCAAGAATTTCAATGGTTTAAGAACATGTATGGATCTTGGTTTTTAGGAGATTATACAAGTGAAGGTAGATTTTTTTTTTATTATCTAAGATGTAATACATATATTTTTTTTTATTTAATTTTACTCCTAGTTTTTATTGTACTTAGGTACATTAGTTTCTCTTATCAACCTCTTGTCTAATGAAATCATTTGCTTATATGCTTTTCTTCGAAAAGTTTTGTTATTGTGGGTAGCTCAATTGGTTTGAGCCGAGGGTTGAACAAGTTGTGGTTCAAACTTGATGAAGGAGAAAATACTAAGTAACAACTAATATAGTAATATATGCCTATCCACAAAATATTTTTTTTTGCTCAACTTATTCTTTGTTCTTGTAAATTCTATCCTACACTTAGAAAAAATATTGTTTTCTTATCTTTATCTGAATGTAAGCATCATGATTCCTCTTGTTAAGTTAGTAGCTGTCTCTTGGTCTTTCGCCCGTGAAGAAAATATAGTCAAACAATAATGTTGGCAGATATTCTTTTCATTTTTATCATTACTAAATTTTGTTCTCGAACAGATGGTCGACTGTATATATCCACACCTGTTGATCCTGTTTTCATAATGTTGCCCATATTCGAGGAAGCTAGGATGAAGGTAATTTTGTGTTTCTTTTCTACCATTGAAATTGAAAGGCAGTAGACATTTATTTAGGTCTAAATTGTGTGCCACGACCCGGAATAAAATTGTATCATGCATAATTGCATAGCTGGTTCTTTAAAATGCATGCAGAAAGGTGATGATCTTGGCAAGTTCAGGCAATTGGATGAGATCTTGTTTATTGATGGGTATCCAGGATATCAGCAGTTAATGTCCCTCGTCGAGAGCTGTATGCAAGTAGTTTGTGAAGTCAAAGGTACTATTCTCCTATACCTTCTACAGTTCTACTTACAACTTTGTTTTGAATTTGGCCATGTTTATGATTTAAGTACTTTAATGGCAGATATTGAGGAAAGAAAGTAAGAAGTCCATGTTTGGCTTTATGTCTTTTATACTGGTTGAGTGCAAAGTATGGTGACCTCATTTTGTTAATATTTTTCATAATTCTCCCAGCTCTGTGTATCAGTAATTTGATCTTAGGTGATAGGGTAGATTCGCTCTGTAATGTTTCAATAATACTGTCTGTGAGGAATGGCTATATGATGGGATGTTTATAAGTGAAAGATTTGACTTGAACTGTAATGATAGCTGATAGAACCCGCAAATTAGATGAAATAGAAATTGTTTATTGATGAAAAACTAAATGTGTTACAGAAGATCAAACCTCTGTAATCCCAGAGCTATTGCTCCTTAGAGAAGAGTTGATACTCTATCTGCCCAACCAGTATGGGTCTAACTGAAAAATATGCTCAATGCATTTCTCACTCTCCCCACACCCTTTATAACAAAATTGCTAAATCTGCCACGTCACCTAATTCACTCCCTTTTTCTATCTTTTCTCAATATCATCTTTTTGGCCCACGTTTCTTAATTGGGTTCCTAACAAGATCTTATTTTACTTTTAGTTTTGGAATTGAATGTTATTGTGGTGATTTTAAATCTGTCCTCTTCTATCCTTGTGCATATGCAGAAGTTGAATCCTTAAAATTCTTTAGGCTCGACGATGCAAAGGTTCTACATTGGCTGTGCTATAAGGTTTGTGTATATCTCCTTCTATTTCCATATTATTATTTTAATTATTTAGTTTGCATAACTTTCAAAGCCCTAAAACGACCATACACTATGTTGGTGCTTAGTAATTCCATAACGGAGGCATAATATTTAGTCTATGTTAGCAGATAGATGTCTTAACCTCATTATGTTTTTCATGTTATTGTGAACCAAGGTTGAAACATGATACATGATTAATCTACTCATCATTTTTCCGAGCAATACTTGGCTTGCTTTGTAGAGTTTATATTGTAGCTTATTTTTGTCATCAAGAATATGCTTGGCACATCTCTTGTTTTGTTGCTACAAAGCTTTTCACCGGTGCTAAAGTTTTTTATTTTGATTTCTCGTATTTTAGGTTTGTCAGCTAAAACAGACACTACCCAAGTTGGACAAAAACTATGCCGTTCAATCAGAGAAAGACATGTGTAAATTTTCTTCTACCAGCCTTTTGCTACACAGCCTATACTCTGTATACATGCACACTGATGATGAGGGGCTCATTGGCAACATGTGAAACTGAGATCTGCATATTTGTGTAAATGCAGGCTAAAATTCTTTTGGACAGACAAATATATTTCACAGTATATTTCATTGAAACAAATAATTATGTTTCATGGGTTGTTAAATAGAATAGCTGATTTTATGTTATTTATTGATACTTAAAATATTTGATGCACCTATATTTTCTTTGTAACATCGCCAATCCCTTGATTGTAAGAGTGATTCTTCTGTTCTAGTTAGAAGTGGATCTATAGTCTTTTCATGTCACAAATTTTCCGTTCACTTACCTACTGATGTTACTGATGCAGTGGTCGATGCAGTTTCTATAATAGGAGAATATTTAAACGAAGAGCACTGGTTGCAGCTTTTGTGTGACCACTTTAAGTATGGCTTTTGAGAATATCTTTTATATATTCCTTGTAGCTATATGAAAAATCATGGTTGAGTTGGAATGAGATTCTTTAAGATGACTTATTGACTTAAGTAGATTTTACTTTTGCAGGTTAAATATACTTGAGGTAACAGGAAAAACACAAGCAAATGCTGAGGAAAGTAACTTAGGTTTGAGTAATGTATTAGAGGAACATAGTGATGATAAGAAGGCTACAATTGTGAAGAAAGGTAGACAAGCAAAGAAGTTAAAACTGGAGACAGAATCACATAACATCAAAGATATGTTTTCGAGGGCCACCCGAAAGAAAAAATAAATCATACCATTGACATTGGGGGAAAATTGGAAATGAGTCATTGTCATGTTTGTCATGTTGTATCATTTTCTAGGTAAGCGAGTAGAGAGATAAGCACTAAGTCAGATCAGATTCACATGGTTTGTACCGTCCATTTCATGCTATTTAATTTAATTTGAGATTTTATCATCAAGGAGCATATACCCATTATCATTATAATTGTTCTATTTGAGTTACACTTTGTTTAGGAAATGATTAATGGGAATGTTTTTAAGGATTTTTTACCATTATATCCCCTTTTTCAAAAAACTTAACCAAATTACCCTATTTTTAAAAGTTGTTATCAAAATGCTCTAATTTTTAGGTTTAGTGGAAAAACTCTTCCTGCGGAAGCGACCTACTGAAGTGGCTAAAATTTCTCCCCTAGTAGGGGGTCGCATCCCCGGTCAGCGACCTCCCAAAGAGTTTTTTTCAATCTCGTTTTTTCATTGTTGTTATATAATTGAAGTTATTTTTAAATAATAATACATTAATTATTATTATTATTATTAATTATTATGATTGTTATTATTATAATTATTATTATTATTAATTATTATTATAATTATTATTATTATTAATAAGAAAATACATTAATAATAATAATTATATTAATAAGACAAATTACATTAATAACATAAAACAAAATACATTAAATTCATTAAAAAAAAAAATACATCTTATTAATGTCCACCTAAATGACCTTCAATTCCACATCTAGTATTTCGTCGAACTCGTCTAACCCTTTGAACGAGTTGAAGTTCTTGTGGTTCATCTTGATCATTATCCTGAACGTTAGTTATAGGTGGATTAGAACCACTACCAATTTTCATATAAGTTTGAGACAAATTATTATATATGAAGTCAAACACAGCATAAGCCGACTCAGGAGTTGTGCACTGAGTTCCAAACAAATTATAAAAAAGCCTACTTTCTATTGGATGATTTGGTATTTCTGGCCACTTTCTATTGGATGATTTGGTATTTCTGGTCACTTTCTATTAGATAATTTGGTATTTTTGGAACCGGAATGTAGTATTGAGTCGTTGGTGGATATTAATTATTATTATTTCTTATTATAATTATAATAATTTTTAATTTAATTATACTTATTTTTAACTAAAACAATTTTTAATAATAATAACAATAATAATAATAATTAATAATAAAAATTATAATAATTAATAATAATAATTAATAATAATAGTAATTATTATTATTATTAATGTATTATTATTATAATTATTATTATTATTATTATTTAAAAATAACTTCAATTATATAACAACAATGAAAAAACGAAATTGAAAATTCGTTGGTGGATATTAATTATTATTATTTCTTATTATAATTATAATAATTTTTAATTTAATTATACTTATTTTTAACTAAAACAATTTTTAATAATAATAACAATAATA
>JBBPBS010000276.1:4328427-4351795 GCA_037974835.1 Cicer judaicum
TTTATTTTAAAAAAATTATTTATAAATAATTGATCATTTCAATTTTCAATTTATTTTTTCTAGTTAGGTTCTTTAATTAATAGTATTTATATTATTTTTAATATAATAATTTTTATTATGTAATTTATGACATTGATAATATATAAATACTTAAATAAATTAATTTGAAAAAATTAATATTCTCTAATTTGTTTATACATTTTATTAATATGTACAAAATAATTAATGACTTGATTATCAATTATTTTAAAATAAGAGTAATAATTTTTAGTAAATAATTAAATAAATTAAAATACAATAAATAAAGAAACTGATAGAAAATGATAATTAATGAATCAATAGTACTAGTAATATAGAGACAAAATAACGTGAAATAAATAAAAATTTGAAGTGAGACACTCATTATATAATTAAATATCCATAACTTTGTAAGCCCTTGCCTCGTGCCGAAACTCTTACTCCAAAATAAAAGCATATGCCCCGACTAAATTTTTTGACAAATTATTATTAAAAAAAAAAAATTGAATATTTACTATCCAATTCAATTTTGAAGATGTTAAGTCCAAAAAAACAGAACGAGCCAAACAATGAAATAAATTACAGAAATGGAAAGAAGGGGCCTTACCACCACGGCAAATTTTAAGATGGATAAGTGGTAGTCGTGTTTTAAAATAATTTGAAATTTTAATGTTATTCAATATTATTTTTTAAAAATATAATTTAATCTTTCTTCATCTTTACTAATGAGTTGAGAATGTGATATATTTTTTATAAGTTGAATTTTAAAATACATATTTATTTTTTTGTATTTTTTATTAAATTAATTTTAATTGAATTATTATCTTAACCGTTAAAATTTAAAAGAAATATCTTCGATGTTTATTAAAATTTTAGACAATATTTAAATACGAGTGTACGGTAAATCATCTATATTTTGTGTATGACTGCAAAATCTCTAGAATTTCAGCATTTGCTAAGCCTTTCCAATAATTTCTAATAACTTATATAATGATATTTTAGAAGATTTGTTATATAAAACTCTTTTAAGAGTCAAGATGGTTTCAATTTATTATTATCTCCGCCTAAAGGTTAGGAGCTACACATTAATTAAACTGTAGTTTTATTAATGAATAGATAAGTAGATTTATAGCCACGTCATAGATATTAAAAGCGTTGATTGTCCCACCGTTCATTTCATCTTTCGTCTTGGAGACTCAACCTCTCTTCCTTCCCTTTCACTTTCTCTCTGCAACTTCAAGGTAATAATTAATTCTTTCTACTTTTCATTAATGCTTTACTTTTCTTTAACTCATACTTGCGTTGCGTTAACTTCATGCTCTTATTATTCAACTCATTCATCACTTTTCTTCACTGTGTTTAATACTCCAATCTTCCATTTGTTATTTATTTTTTCAGAACATTAACATTGCAAACTGATTGAATCACGAAAACTACACCGATAATAATATGATATAATGAAATTGATTGAATCAAAATATATACACCAGTATCATGTTGATCTGAAGTGTTTGACTTCGTCTTCAATCTGAAATATTAGATATTGCCATCATCTATTTACACTTGGTCCCACCTTAATCTTCTGTACACATACATAATATGTATTCTATTTCTGTCATCTTAATGAGATATGATCAGAAGGTGTGACTCTTTCTATATGTATTTATCAACCATATTTTTCTAACATAAAAAACCATTGAAAGTTGTGATAAAATAAAATAACACAATTCAATCAAGTGATATATATGTGGTTTAGACAAAGCTAGTAAAAAGGCTTCAAGTTTTACGTAACCCTTTGGTTGAAGCATCCTACATGGGAATATTCTCCCATATTACGTGGTCATAATAACTTCTTTCTATTATTCTTTATTTCAATTTTCAGAATATTGCTCATAACCTCCTACTTTGTTTCACCACTCTAATTCCTAATTCCGATAATTATTTTCAGGATTGCCACAGAAGATTTGTGGAAATTTTAGAAATAGTGGAAGATTCCCTTGCAAAAGTATTTAACAAGTAAGTGGGTCAAAGTTTTATGGATAAGGTTTTATAGTTAACTTTAGGTGCTACTTTGAAAACTCTTTATTTTTTTCACCCTTTGATTAATTAGGTTTCAAGAAAGCCTGTAAAGAAGAGAGGATTACATCTGTTTTTTTTAGGCTCCTATGGCAGGGCTGAATTTTGAAGCTGAATATGTTGATAGCTTTGATGTTCTGAAAGTTTTTGCAGCTGAAGGTGTTGAATTCCTTTTATCTTGTGAAGGGAAGGTATGTATATAGCTTAGTTTCTTAATCAAGTTATTGAGTTCAATTGGTTAAAGAACTTCATTTAAGGACAAATTGATCGAGAGTATCTTAGTTCGTACCCTGGCTAAAATGATCCGTAGTTAGACTTTTCATACCTCTTGGCCGAAATTCGGATTATCAAGAGTTAGAACCCCCCTTCTCTAAGATTCAGAGGGTTAAAGACTAAAAATTAAAGCTTAGTTTCTTGAGAATTCTCCTGTATTGTGTGTGTGTTGTTAGACGATAGGTGGGTAAGTTAATTGATTCAACTTGAGGGTTGAGATCAACTGGCAGTTTCAGTGGTTTAACTTCTAAATAATCCTCATAAGGTTTTGTTTTTTCTTCAAATAAAGGCAAAACATGTTTCATTGGCTTATTTGAGTTTATCTATCTACATAAGCATTTGTGATGCTGTTTCAGAGAACTTATCACATGTCCATAAACTATTTTTAGTTTATTCCCATAAGGTCATCATGATAACTTATAAAACAACTTATAGTTTATAAGAAAACAATTTTACTTGTTTACCTTTTGTTAAGTTGTATCTTTAAACAGGACTCAAATAAATAAAGATAAAACCCGACTTAAGAAAACAAATTACATCATTTTCTTAGTTTCTGATCTTGGTTAAACTAGCTAATGTTTTCCATCTTTGAATCATGAGACTAGGTACCTTTGTCTGATTGCAATGGGAAAAACATCTGCCTATTTTTCTCTGCCAACTGGTGTAGACCTTGCAAAGTTTTCATTCCTCATCTTGTTGATCTTTATGAAACACTGAGAAAGAGAGAGATAAATATAGAGATCATCTTCATCTCCTTTGACCGAGATGAGGATGGTTTTAAAGAACACGTTAAGAGTATGCCGTGGCTAGCTGTCCCATTTGATTTAAATTTGCACAGAAGACTGATTGACAGATATCGGGTTGATCGAATCCCGTCATTCATTCCATTATGTTCTGATGCCTTAACTGTTGAAGAAAACTTGATTGAGTTGATTGAGGATTATGGTCCTGATGCATTTCCTTTCACAAAAAAGAGACATGAGGAGTTGAAAGCCATAGATAAAAGAAAACGTGAAGAAGTAAATTTGGAAGAATTATTGACACGCGAAGGACGCAACTTTCTGATTTCGGGAGACGATAGGAAGGTATCCTAAATCCCTGCTTGAAGTAGTTCATGCTTATTACTATGTAATAGTGATCAAGATTTTATATTGTGATTACAGTCGCACTCCTTGATATTTTAGAGAATCTCTGTCAGATGTGGCTGACGTAGCCTCAATCACAGCTGCATTTTCGTTGCGAAAACAACGAAAACCTTTAACCCAAGTCCTAGAATGCATTTGTGGAACTTTCTAGTAATAATATAAAACACGACATGTTTCATTGTTGCATTGGCAGGTGCTTGTATCTGAACTAGCTGGGAAAACCGTAGGTTTATTTTTTGGCGCCTATTGGTCTCCTCCTTGCCGTGCCTTTGCCGTTCAACTTGCAGATGTATACAAAAATCTCAAGGATACAAAAGGCCACTGCCTTGAGATTGTTTTAATTTCAACAGATAGGGACCTTAAAGAATTCAATCTCAACAGAACTAGCATGCCGTGGCTCGCTATCCCCTACGAGGACAGAACAAGGCATGACATTTGTCGAATTTTTGATATAAAGAAAATTCCAGCTTTGGTTTTCATTGGACCAGACGGCAAAGTAATTAGTTTGAATGGAAAGTTTATGGTCTCGTCATACGGCGCAGAAGCTTTCCCATTTACTGAATCAAGGATAAAAGAATTAGAAACAGCTCTGAGAAAAGAAGGAAATGCTTTGCCTCAACATGTTGAGGATGTTAAGCATGAACATCTACTCAAATTGGATATGGCCAAAGCCTATGTATGTGATAGTTGTAAGAAACAAGGGAAGTTCTGGACATTCTCTTGTGATGTTTGTGACTATGACCTTCATCCAAGTTGTCTAGAGAAGGTCAACGAAGACCAAAGTTGGTAGAGAATAGAATCATACGAGATTGTAACAAGTTACACGTTGATGAGATGCTTATGTACTCATGGACTTCAAATTATCAAACATAAGATACTTATGCACTACATATATCTTTTGTTCCTATCAGTATGTTTGTTAAAACCTGCTATTTGAAAGGTAAGTTTTTGTAAAGAAAAGGTCTGATTAGAATTACTCTATTATTTAAGATAAGTTTAGGCAAAGCCCTTCCTTTAAAAGGTGTATGGCATAGATTTAGTTGATAATTTTGATATATATGATTACTATGTCAACTAGTAAATTTAAATGGCTTCTTTTTTTAATTTCTTATTGATCTGTTTAAATTTTGCATGTTATTTTGTATTATTTGCTGCTTTGATTTTCAGGTTGTTATTATTATGTTATATGATCACGACTTAGTTAATTATGCCACCTGACCATAATAATACGTACACATGCATGTTGCATGTGAAGATGTAGCGTTGGATGTGTGGAAAAATTAAACGAAGTAGGATTAGAAATGAGTGAAAAGATCAAACAAAATAGGATTAGAAATATAGAAATGACAACATCAGATAGAGTTGGGGTGAAACTCAACTGAAGTGATAGTGTCCTGGTTTGTAAAAATCTTGTGGGGAACATACCTAGATAAATGAATAGTTAAGTCGTGTAGTCGACATTATTTAGTGTGATAAGAATATGTTTTTTTTAATTAGATTGATGGTTGTTGTTGCTGTTTATTGTTATTATTTAACCAAATGTGGAAAAAAATAAATCTTTAATATTTTGTGTGTAGATTTATTAAAGTCTTGTATTGAACGGGTTTGCATTTGGTCTTATTTGGTCACTCTCAAGAAAGAGAAAGTGAGATAGCCCGCAAAATTTGGTTATTTTAAGGCAAGATATTCAATGTAATAATCTTTGTGGTTGTGACATTCATAAAAATTTCCCAAAATAGTAATATAAAAATAAAACCAAAAATGGCTGCTACTTGTTGTATGAGAAAGATTGGATATTTACTATTCTTTTGTTTTGAACAACCAAAAAGAACCTTCAAACAATGTAAACAAATCAAAACCCAAAAAGTATTTTTGCTTGGAACAAACAAGTTTATGTTATCCTTTGAATTTATTTTTTTTAAATGCAAAAAACAAGCAACTTTTAATGGTTTCTTGCAAAGAAAGAAAAGATAAGACTTTTTTGTTTTTATTATTACTATAGTGTTCATTGAAAGAACACCAAAGAGAGGAATGTTGTTTCCAAAGAATCAATCAGAGAAGAAGGATGGTGTAAATGGATTAATAGCAGTGGCAATAGACAAAGAAAAGGGGAGCCAAAATGCACTCAAATGGGCCACTGATAATCTCCTCTCAAGAAATGCAACTGTAATTCTCATCCATGTCAAAGTTTTGGCACCTTCTCTTTCTTCATCACCTTCTCTTTTCACCCTAAGTGAGTATATACCTTATACATATAATTACGATTATACACTTTGTAACATATCAAACTTGCATTATTATAATATATAGAAAAATGCTAAATGCCATGATATATTGCTATTGAGACAAAATTTGAACATTGATTATACACTTTGTACCATAGCAAACTTGCATTATTATAATACAGAAAAATGCTAATTGTCACGATATGTTGCTATTGGGACAAAAGTTGAATGTTTTAATGTAACTTGTTTGATTTTTCAACGAACACATGTGGTGTATGGTTATGTGGGCTGACTTCATGTGGTTTGCCACTTCATGATGTGTTCGTGAATAATATTTTCATTAGAAACAACAATACTCTATAATATAATAATAACAAATCTCATTCGTGATGTGTTCATGAATAATGATTTCATTAGAAATAACAATCCTCTATAATATAATAATAACTAGTGTGAGACTTGTGGTATGTAGAGGAAAATATTTGTTGATATCTTAATTTTAATAAGATCATGCATAGAAATATGTATAAAAAAATTCATATAACAAAAAATATTCATGTTAAGTTTTTTTATTGTGTTATTGTTGATTATAAGCGATTGTAGGGACATGAATTGGAAAAGAAGTACAAAAGAATCACAG
This sequence comes from Cicer judaicum, assembly GCA_037974835.1. NCBI lineage: Eukaryota > Viridiplantae > Streptophyta > Magnoliopsida > Fabales > Fabaceae > Cicer > Cicer judaicum. The sequence goes on from JBBPBS010000276.1 coordinate 4,334,805, forward strand.
TTTTTTGGCAGCAAAAACTATGCATGGCATAATTATTGAGTTGCTACTCTTAATTATGGCTACAATATTGATTTCTCACTTGGTTGATTGCAGGGTCAGGGATAAATATATTAAGTAGTAACGAAAGTTTAACAATAGGTAAAGAACCAGAAACTCAAAACAAAAACATTTTCCTTCCATATCGCGTCTTCTGCACGCGGAAAGATGTAAGTTATCTATGATCTATTGTTCATTTTAGAGATCAAACGTGATTGTTGAAATAAAACAACATATAACGTTTTGACCTTTATTTAGAATTCCATACATTAAATAGAATCTTATCATCTATTTATTTTTTGTTTCTTATGGTAACATAGATTCAATGCAAGGATGTGTTACTAGAAGATGTAGATGTATCCAAAGCATTGATTGAATATGCTACTCAGGCAGGAATTGAGCATCTTGTTCTTGGCTCTTCAGCAAAAACTAGTTTGCTCAAGTATGCTGCATATCCATATTTCTCAGTAGCATCACATTTTTGCAATTTTTAATTTTACCTTCTATTTTTCTACCATCCATTCTAAGAATAAATAAAAAAATAGTCAATGTGCTGATTTAAGGTTCTCATTTCAACTTATGGTTATGTTATTTGATGTATGCATTTATATGTTGCCAAACATTAATAAAAGCCTAATTCTAGCTTCTAAAATGCATAAAGTGTAAGTATGCATTCCATTTCTGAAGGAAATTTTTTTTTGTTCTAATCAGAAGATTCAAGGTATCAGATATTCCTGGAACAGTATCAAAAGGGGCACCAGATTTCTGTACAGTCTATATCATTGGCAAAGGAAAGATTCACTCGATGCGATCGGCTTCTCGTCCTGCTCCAACCATTTCCCCTCTACAAGTCAATCAAACTACTACCACACCATATCAATCAGACACAAATGTGGTGTTGGCACATAGTGAAAAAGGTTAGATTCATACCTTTATACATTTCATTCAATTATATGTGTAATATCATTATGTTTATCACTAAGAAATGTGGTTTCTTTTAGAACAAGAAAGATATTATTCCTTTGATGGTGCACCGCGTAAATCGCATGATGGAACAGAATCATTCACGTAAGTAACATTACTTAGCAAATGTTCTATTCTTGAATGGTTAAATTATCATCTGAATCCCTTAAATGAATCTCGGTATCTTGAGTAATTAGTCTATGTAATTGTGTGCGAAGATAGATGCCTTAGTTTTCCACACAAAAAAATGTCATCTGAATAAAAAACAAAATGCTATTGGATGCAGGTCACCATTCACTAGGAAAGGTTACAATGGCAAACAATATATGGAAAGTTCTATGACAGATGGTGATATATCCTTTATCAGCACTGGAAGGGCGAGTATCGACCGAATGTTACCTCCATTGTGTAACAACTCAGAGGCAGGAATGTCAAACCCAAGGCTATCAAGTAGCTCAGAACAAGATGGAAACTACAGCTTTGAATCTATTTATCAAGGAAAAATGTCTTCAGATTCCAGCATTCCTCCTGAATTTACATCACTCTCATTTGAGAGCGAAAGACTTTCGTCTTCTTCATCACAAGCTGTGGTAAGGAAGCATAGCATTGCACATTTAGTATATATGTTCTGATTCACTTTTGAGAGCGACAAAAGTGATTCTGAAAACTTAAAATCATTTTTTCTATGTTAGAATTGATTTTGTTTCTAGAGTTTATTCCAATTAGAAGCTACGATATGCAACTTTTGCCTCAAAACATGATTCTTTTACACTATATTTTATTGTTCAACTCACTTCACGTGAACATATCAAATATAAATAATTTTAACTTAAACTCACTTTTAAACTCAATCAAAATCAATTTTGTCGCCACAAAACCAAAGACACCCTCGTATGTTTTGCAATACATGTGCATGTGAATAATCTAATCTTGTGCTGCAATTATAGGATGACATGGAGGCTGAAATGAGGAGATTAAAGTTGGAGCTCAAGCAAACAATGGAAATGTACAATACAGCTTGTAAAGAAGCACTTACAGCACAACAGAAGGTATGAATTAAATCTAGCTTCTCTCTAGAAGATCTCAATAGTATATAAATCTCAAATTAAACAAATGTTATACAGTGTTTCATAGATATGCCTTATATTCATTCTAACAAAAATCTTTCACATAAAAATAAAAAAATTCTAATACAAATGCTTAAAAATTAATATATATTAGTGCATGACACGGGTTACTACACTAGCAGTATATAAATCTTGAGACATGTTTTGAAATTTTCATGACAGGCGGTAGAACTTCAGCGCTGGAAATTAGAAGAAGAGAGGAAACTGGAAGAGGCAAGGCTAGCTGAGGAAGCTGCGTTGGCAATTGCAGAAAAGGAGAAAGAAAGATCTAAAGCAGCCATTGAGGCTGCTGAAGCACAAAAGAGGATAGCAGAATTTGAAGCACAGAGAAGACTTCATGCAGAAATGAAAGCACTTAGAGAATCAGAAGAGAAGAAAAAAGTAATGGATGCTATGGTAAATGTAGATATCAGGTATCGAAAGTATACGATCGAGGAGATCGAAGCTGCAACGAATTTTTTTTCGCAGTCTCTCAAGATTGGAGAAGGAGGATATGGTCCTGTTTTTAAGTGCCTTCTTGACCACACACCTGTTGCAGTTAAGGTTCTACGTCCCGATGCGGCTCAAGGAAGGTCACAGTTTCAACGAGAGGTAAGCACACAAACAAATCACTACATGCAACACTACACATTCAATAAACTCTCTAGTATATATAGCTTATGAAAATAGCTTACTGACTTATATGAAAAAAGTAACCATATTTTTTCTTTCAGTTTATAAATAGCTTGTACATTAGTACTAATGTTAGAATCACGAAGCGTTTAATTAAGTTGTTTATCTAAATACGCCTTAGTTGACATGATATCTTCACAGGTTGAGGTACTGAGCTGCATACGACATCCAAACATGGTTCTTCTCTTAGGAGCATGTCCAGAATACGGCTGCTTAGTATATGAGTACTTGTCGAACGGAAGCTTAGACGATTGCTTGTTTCACAAAGGCAACAATCCACCACTTTCTTGGCAGCTAAGGTTCAAAATCGCAGCCGAAATCAGCACTGGCTTGCTTTTCCTTCACCAGACAAAACCAGAACCTATAGTACACAGAGACTTAAAACCAGGAAACATATTGTTAGACAGAAATTATGTAGCCAAAATCAGTGATGTCGGTTTGGCAAGACTAGTTCCACCGTCTATCGCCGACAGCGTGACACAATACCGGTTGACAGCAACAGCAGGAACATTCTGTTACATAGATCCTGAGTATCAGCAGACAGGAATGTTAGGTGTGAAATCAGACATATACTCACTTGGAATCATTTTCCTTCAAATTTTGACAGCAAAATCCCCAATGGGTTTGGCACATAATGTTGAAAGAGCAATTGAGAAAGGAACTTTTTCTGAGATGTTGGATCCTTCAGTGACTGATTGGCCACTAGAGGATGCATTGAGCTTAGCAAAAATTGCAGTTCAGTGTGCTGAGTTAAGAAGAAAAGATAGACCTGATCTTGGTAAAGTTGTACTACCAGAACTTGATAGATTGAGAGATCATGCTGAACATAGTGCTGAAGATAGTGATCGATATTCAACACTTCATAGTAGCTCTGTAAATATGTCACATGAGAGAAAAGCTTCACTGCAGCTGGTAAGCCTCTCTATACTGTTTAACAATATAGCAGTAGATAAGTTGAAACAATCTTAAAGTTACACCTATAATAAGAGTTTTTCTTTAGCAGGATCAGGTTTAAGGCCTCAAAATTTTGGGTCTAAAAAAATTCAATTTAGTTATGATTATATAATATGACAGATTAGTTATAGATGTTCACTGAGTTCAGTAGTTTAAAATAAGGGTCTCATGTCGATTCTAGTTCAAATTTGAATTCGAGGAAGTAAAACTTGTTATTCCTTTTTTATTTAAAAAGGACTCATCATAACATTAGCTTTAAACCTCTAAACATGTTAGGTTGGCTCTATTCTTTAGTTATGAATCTTGTGCTTGTGCTGATTAGTGTGTGTGTAGTGTATGGTCTAAATTGGGTGTTATTCTTAATTGGTTTGATGAACTTATCTGATGTTGACCTATTTGCAGGATAGAACGTGTCCTCCATTTCCTCACTCTGGGGAGATTAGAAGAAACACATCAGTTGGTGTTTGACTGACTAGTCAAAACAAGATCCTGTTGAACAAAACATAGAAAATTTGTTCAATGAATTGGTCTACAAAATTAAATGTAGATTACTTAGGTGGTTTGATGTTGTAGCAAGCTTGAATCTTCAAGTTGTGCCTTTTTTTTTAATTATGTTAATATAGTCTGCATTAAAGGGGTAAGCTTTTTAAAGATACAAACTCAGAATGCAAATTCAGAGTCTCAATGTAAATATCTAACCAAAAAAAAGTTAATCTATATAATTATTTAATTAATAAATCCCAATCACAAATTAAAAAAAAAATAGTAATAAATATATACCTCGACCAAAATGAGCAATAACAACATGGACTTCCTTCCTAGTAATTATTTTATTGAAAGAAGTATTGATATTCATACTGATAATCTCCACACACAAAAATTCATTAAAAGTAGATTGTGACCCGCGTGATACGCAGATGCTTAATTTTTTTTATGTTTGCAAATAAATAAATCTATTTATTTTCGAAATGGTTAATAAAAAATTTAGAAACACATGATTCCAACTTCAGGCCATAGTTTTTAACAAAGTTAATTGTTGAAAACCACTTTATTTCAGATCTAATGCTGTCAACACATTGAATAATAATCTGAGATGGTGGTTGTAATTAGTTGCAATCCAATGTGAAATTTCATTTATTTATATGAAGTTCAAATATATTTATAAATCAACTTCTTCTTCGTATTTTGAAATAAATTCATATATTACTAATAATAATTTCATAAAAATTGTATTTACTTGAATTGGGAGTAAAATGAATTTCTCTTAAAGTTAAGATTTTGCATTCTTTTAGAAAATCCTAATATATTTATAATGGCAGTAGAAAAATCACAACTTAAGCCTTATGCAGGTGGAAAATGAATTCTTGCAGTGAAAATATACTTATTTATATTTATGCAAATTGTATAACTTGTGATGATGAATTTTTAGTATTCTAAAATGTTCAAATCAAGTTGCACAAAAACTAATGGAAATATTGAAAAATAAGGATGAATACATGTTAAGTATATGAAAAAGATAAATGAAGGCAATAGATATTTTGTTAAACATAACATATTAGAGATTATACTCCAGCTTTTGTGCAAGTCTATATCAATTTCTCTCAACATTTCAAATATATTTGAGTATGAATTGCATAACAAAAAGAACATTGAGCACATATGTTTTCAGTGAAGAAAAAAAAAAACACAAGTTTTCACTACATGTCACTTGACAGAACAAACTGTCATAACCTTAAACACTAGTGAAATCAAAGATACCAACTTACATCTTATTCAATATTAATACTCCAATAGACTTGAAAGATCACGCCTCTCTAACTTGTGTTTAATTTAAACTTTTTTTTTAAAGAATGGAAGTAGCTAGAAATGAAAAAGAAAAAGAATTTAACTGAATACTTTTTACTAACTTGAATTGTTTCTTTAACTACAACCCTTTAGTGTGATTATACTCATCAGCAGAGGTGGGCTTGAAAGATTTGGCAACATTATCAATATTTCTCCAAGTTCCAACCCAAAGGGCAAAGTGATTTGTGAAGATAAATTTAAGCAATTATGGGAGATAAAATCAACTCAGTTTCACCAAAATCAAATAGAGTACACCTCTTGTACTCCCAATGGATGCTTCTTTGGTTTCTGGTTCCAAATAGATATACATGGCGACAAAGAAGATAGAAAAGGACCATTGAATCAAAAAGATTATATGATAGTGTTGTGGTTACATTGGTTAGAAAAAGAAGAAGCTAAGAAATGGAAACTGCGAGTGCAAGAAACGCCCGGGGATTGGCCTTGTTCAGCAAAAAGAAATGCAAGGGTTGTTGTTTTCATAGTAAGTAGATTGCAAGGAATATTGTGCAGAGGTGCTCTCTGCAACGGAATTCATTATAAATATTAGGATGACAGGAACTTCATAAAAAAAACAAAATGCATGCTAGCAGTGAAGGCATAACTACACAATTAGCATCTGCTTGCATCAACTGTTAGATAGCTATGGCATGGTAGGATGTCCCTCCATCACCATTCCACCCATTATTAAAAACTAATCAGTTTTTAGTTTTTCAGTTTAATGTAAATTCTATTTTATTAAAAATCATAAATAAAACACCTTTTATCTTGGTTATAGATTATAGAATTCCAAATAATAGTTATTATAGAATAATTTCTAAACATCACATAAAGCCAAAGTGAAATAAACCACCCACAAGATAACGAGCAATAAGCCGAGTGAAATCTAAACAGTTGAAGATAAAAGGTTTTAAAATTGGTTTATCACGTGCCAGAATTAACACTATTAATTCCAACTTAAGTTTAGGATGTATGTATGAATGAAATAAATAAAAATAACTGATTTTGTGAATTTTCCAAAAAAATCATCGTTGGTGATAATAAGCAGCAAACATTTTGCCTTTCACGGCACCGAAGGAAAACAAGAACAAAATTATTAACATGAACTTGAGTCAATACTTTATAAATATACAGTAACGATGATAAAAACTACCCAAGCAATACATAAAACTCACAGCTCTTTCTAGCAAAACATAGATCCCTTAGTTGAGTCCTTAAACCCACTTTAGATCAAACAAAATAAATTACAACACAGTAAAAATAAAATAAAAATCAAGCCACAATACCGCAATTAAAAAAAAAAAAAAAAACCAGTTTGAAAAGGACATGCTGTTGTGTGGAAGCAAAGAGAAATGTGATGCACATCAATGCCCCCAACAACGCAACTGGTGAATCTGAACTGGTTAATGCATTAACGATAGTACATAAGCTGCTGTCTTGACGAATTACCAGTATATCCATCATACATGGCTTGGGATGCCCCAGAGTTTATACCCATTGAAGCAGGAGCTAGGCCATGCTGTCCAGACATTTGAAGAAGAGCTTGTCCTGAAAGGCCGGATACAGCAGCCTGACTCAAGGCCAGCTGGCGCTGATACGCCAACAACTCAGCAGGAGAATAGCCTTGGTTCATCCCTGCAGTAGGAAGTATTTGATATGGTTGTGCAGCAGGTGGAGGTAACGGATTTGAAGCTGTCCCAGGAGGCGTTGGTTTGCTACCCCATGAACACTGCACAAATCAAGTAAAATACCCACTCACATGAAAACATTACTTTTTATTTTTTCAATGAAAACATTACTTCTACTCCCTGTGAAATAAAGTATACGCAAAAATGAGTTAAAAAAAGTTGATATATCAACTTTTTAACCCATTTTTGCTTATATTTCATTCCGGAGAGAATATTTCACGTCAAAAGCATTTTATCTTAGGCTGTGCACATTAATTAATTGATCAGACAAGCAATAGGTGAAAGGCTTCTTACCTTCATAGTCTTCCCACGAACTGGTCTTCCATTAGCCATCTGAATGGCCAATGCTGCTTCCTCGTGAGTATTGTATCTGACAAATCCAAAACCTTTATCCCTCTGAACTCTGACTTCCTCAAGTACTCCTGCCCCCAATGCATGGAATTGACAATGGAGTTCAGCTTGTGTTACCTGTGACCACAAAGCACACAATTGTAAGTTACATATCAAGAAGATTGTGAACCAAACATTTCATAATCTGTAAGAAATAGAAAGATTGTCATTCAGATCAGATTAGATCTAGTTTGACATACATTCATCAAAAATTAGATACAAGGAAGAATTATTGCAATTTTCAATACCAAATAAAAACTTAGTTCAAAAAATAAGCATCATACATTCTCAAAGCTGAACACAATGCTCTAAATTTGTGGCTTTCAGTTAGAACTATTTTTTATTCATTTGCTGGTTGGACTAATAGAACATAAGAAATATGCATTACTAAACTAATGGCTACCTTCTTTATTCAAATTAGGGGACGACTAAAATTTAGTGCAAAAACCTATAACATGAAAACGTATTTTGTAAATAGCAGAAAAAAAATTGGAAGCAGGGGGGTTTCCCCTTTGAATTCATCGTTGTTTGTCCATTGATGAGGTGCAAAATCAAGTTGAATGTATGCATCACGCTCAAAACGAACCACAGTCACAAACCAGACCCCAAACACCCCTAGTTTAGACTAGTCAACATCAAATTATTGTTTCTAGTTTTCACGGTGGAAACACATTGAAACACGGGAATTGTAATACAAATGTGTATCCAAACATAGCATTAGTAATGTTAAGCTGATAGTGATATAACAAAACCAGAAATGCAAGGGTAACTCAGATTCATTTTTTTGAAAAAAAAGCAGGTCTTAATAACTCCTCCAAAACTATGTTTAAAACTAATACTAACTAAACCAACCAAACTAATCCCACTTAATACTTAAAACTAAATTGTTGCAGGGTGGCTTTGGTATTTATCTATAGTTTAGCTGTAGAAATCTTGTTATAACAGAAACTAATGGGCTTAAGGCCCTAAACAGAATAGAGGCACAGCCCATTCTTATATAAACACATGTCTAACACAAACAATAACCATAATATATAGTTCTTCCTTTCATATAACTTACATCATGGGGAAGGTTGCCGACATAAACTGTGGTGTATGAAGGATTGTTTTCAGGAGCATCCTCATTATTGTTATCTTGACCTCCATCTGTAACACACATAACAAATAACTATATTTATCTCTCAGCAATCCCAAAATTCCCAGCATATTTACAGAAGTGCGCAACAAACAAACTAACAAAGTAGCGAATGGGATCTCCATTCCAAACCAATTCCAGTCACTAATCATTCAATAACTCTATAAACTTAGCTAAAGAAACAACAATATCCCAAAGAAGTAATGGACAACGCATAATGCAATACAAATAATTAATATTAGAATACCCCGCATGTTAACAAACAAGACTTACCGAAGTCTCACTCAAACTAAATTTTGTTTGCTGTGTTGTGTTGTGTCTATATTAACTGCTGGTTCTACAAATACCCTTTAACACTATTATACAAGACAAAGTACATAATACCATAATACCATAAGCCCAATATGCTAACCAAGTATGCATCAAAACTGGTGTCTAAAACATCAAGCAATAAGATATCCAGTGCCATTTATTACATAAGGTAAGGTTTGTGTCTAACAAAAATGAACGCCCAAATTACGGATGATATCCTTTATACATTTTGATTAGTAAGACATCGTTCAGGACAATGAATTTATAGCAACTTCCAGCCAACATTTTGTTTCCAACACCGCCTAGTGAGAAAAGGCTTGGTCGTTGTCTTCAACAAAATTTACATGGATTAACATATATAGGCTCTGAATTTCAGCTATTTAGAAAGGTGCTTAGAAAGGTGCATCATACCTGAAGATCCATTTGTAAGCACAACAGCGTTTTGGTTGTCATTGTTCTTCTCCTCCATTGAACTGGTACCAGCTCCTTTAGTAGCCCAATTGCATCTTATTTGCCTATTTCCCAGCCATTTACCTACATGATGCAAGAAACACCACGAGTTGGAAGGAACAAAGTTAAATAACAAACAGAAGCATGAAAAAACAGTATGAGAGTAAACAAAAAAATGTCTAACCTGTCATATCATTTATGGCACTTTGGGCATCCTGCATATTCATTGCATAAAGACAAATCATTTCACTAATTCAGGCATTTCGATGATTTTTTATAAGAATAAGTTTATTTTTGTACTAGTTTGTCAAGCTAAACAGGGAAAACAAATGCAGGTCAATGATAATGATCGTTGAAAAAAATATTTCAGGATGGTTTATTGGTTGATCTCTCAGGTATATCCCAGCATACAGAATAAGCAATACCTGATGATCGCGGAAAGAAACAAAACCATATCCTTTTGAGCGACCAGTTTTGTGATCCCACATAACCCTAGCATCACTGCAAATAATAAGAGAGACGATGGAAAAGTAAGGTTCAAAAACCAAAAAGAATATACAACATTCATCGTTGACTTACTTTAATATTAGAATACCCCGTATTATCTAACTCACTGAGAAACCCCTAGTGAAGTTAACTACCCCATATTATCTAACTTTTTTCAACTTGCCACCGCTAACAAGGACTACAACATTCATCGTCAAAAAGAATATACCTATTCTAATGACCCAAAAAAATTGCAATAAAGGGGGAAAAAGCAATGAGGAACTCACGAACAACTAGGATAGACTGAGAAGCATGCAAATAAAGTTGCATCAGTAACCTCTGGACTCAAATCACCAACAAATACATTGAAGTGCCCTGATGATTTTGAACTAAAAATTAAAGGAATATACAACTGAAAATTAAAAAGAAAAAGAATGCCCCCAAGAAGCAAAATAATCAAAACCAACAATAGATAGTGCATTTAAAGGTAACCTGACGTATCCTCCCTACTGCTATTGGCATATGCCCAATTCACCTTAAGAGCTTGACCATATCTGCAATTGGAAATAACAAAAAGAGTAAACTATTGTGGTATTGCTATATATTAAGGAAAATTTAAAGACATGTTAAAACTATCAGTAGAATGTGTAAAGAACTCAAGATAGAATGAATGAAACAACTGTAGAGTCATCACAATAATACTTCCTCTGGACTTATTATAAGCAAAAGCAACTACCTACACACAGACTAAAAATAGTGGTTAATCTCGTTAACTTTTTTGATGTAATCAAAAGAACAATTGCATTTTCCCACACTACCCTTTCTTTTCATTAAATTTTGTATGAGACTTATTTCATTGAAGGGTGTTTTGGGAATAATAGCATTAAATAGGGTGAAATTAATCAGACTTTGCTTATATTTTGGACTACCAAATATGACTTATTTTTCTTATATTTGAGTCGAGCAGTATATACATTCCCAAGTAAGTGAAAAATGATAATCATTCATCAATCTCCAGAAAAGCCAGATGGAGAATGCCTTCACAGTTCACGTGCTATACAAATATGCAACAGAACCAGAATAAACATGAATTAAACATAATGCTTACAGTTGTCGCCCATGCAGTGTCATTATTGCAAGGGCTGCGGATGCTCGATCATGGTAGTCCACAAAACCATAAGAGGACTGTAAAAGTAATTTCACCAAAAAACAACAGAAATCAGCAGAAATCAACAAAGGAGGGATCAAAGGTAGAAATAAGGACTAGAAAAATAATATAGTACATATGGATGCTACTAGACTAAGAGCAACTGTCAGGGGAATTTTACTGCGCACCCGACAGCAAGGCTGGTGACAATGCCAATGGACTTATAACCTCCTTAGAATTTGTATTCTCTCTCTTGCTCTCAGCTTTCAACACATAATTCCAAGTTAGAGAAGCCTATCTTACATATTTACACTATCAAATCCAGTATCATGATAGATAAGTGGCCAATAATTTGAATGAGGACAAGATATTACTACCCCATTCATCAAGCAGTAGAGTTCTCTAGAAGGGAGGCGGCAAAAAACTTTGTTGGCAAAGGGAAGGCCACCTTCACCAAACAACTTTTGTACCGAGTACTGACATGCTTTTCTTTATTGGAATATGATGCATACCATTTTAGAATTCCTTGACAACCTATCACCTTTGCAGGATAAAGAACACAAGGTATTGGGAAAAACTCAAGTCTCCCATAGAAAAGAGCTAAGATCTGAAAAGAGTTTATAAAAAAAAGACACATTTTTCACCTTACAAGCCAAGTTTGTAATGATGAGTTAGGTTCAATCCAGAAACCTATTATGGTATTGAAGTCTATTGGGTCACCCACCATATTATCCACGCACCAAACACAATAGTGCTAGGCATGAGAAGGTGTATTGGGAATTACCCAAGTCCCACATTGGAAAAAGATAAGGACTTTAAATTTTTTTATAAAAAAAAGACATCTGTCACCATACAGGTCAGTTTTTAAAGATTAGTTAGGCCCAATTTAAAAGTCTAATGTGAGGAGAGTTCCCACAAAGAAAATCCGAGTGAAGTATGCAAAACAGACATTTAGTTGTTAAGACAAGGGTAATTAAAAAGAGGACATATATGAGTTAAAAATAGTAATATTATATATGATCATCATTCATCAGCAAATAACATTTGAGTTGAATTCTGAATCAAACCTTTTCTTTTCTTATGAGCTTGCACCCAGCAAGAGGACCAGCACTCTGAAAAACTTCTGCGAGAAGTTTATCTGTGACATTTACATGAATATTTCCTACATAACTGAAAGCATGTAACTTCAGATTAATTAGGTATCAAAGTTGAAAACTACACTACATCTGGTAATAAGTAGCATCAAAACTATCTCTCACGGATTCAAATCAATTAAAAGCACCATTATGTACAAGAAATTTGCATCTACAGTTAGAAATCATGTCCCAAAAAGGAAAAATCCCCATACTTGGGAACAAACACAAACAAAACTGAGGACAAAAAACATATAAAAGCAGAAAGAAATTGAACACTCACACACTACGGCATGCAGAAGCATCAAAACCAGGAGGCAGATTTCCACTTGGAACAGGCTCCATCTACAAAATTTTCAAAAACAACTAATATTAACAAATGGGAAAAAGATAAGAAGGTTCTGATAACTATAGGATGATACCTTAAATAGAATCATAGAAAAGTATAAAAAAAAATCCAATCTTTCCTTGATAGAAAAAGACTAAACTGTTTCTTGATGCCTCAAATTAATAAAACGAAGTGTCAAACTAATAACACAAATGGTAAACCGTCAATTTCATAAAGCAATTAGTTTACATAAAAACTAACCAAACAATCGTCCATTTGTATGCTCTGTATGTCCATAGGTTAACTATTCTTTACATTTCTTCAATAGACTCCAGTGGACTACAGAAATTTTTAGCAAGTGTTGTGTTCTTTCTATTGGGATATATGTTGAAGACCTAAAAGTGCTAGCAAGTTATGTATTCTATCTAATTGGAAAGTTGTAGACGGTTTATTATGGTGTAAAAATATCAACAAATACGATTGACACACAAAACAGAAACGATAATTGGAACTGATTGCCAAAATCTACTCTTGAAAATTGAAATGGAAAACACGTGAAAGAACGAAATTTGGTGAAGAAATGTAGCATTGAAAAGGGAAAAGAAAGGAAATGACGTACCTGAGTCATGGCAGCGGCGGCAAGCATGCCAGGATGATGGTACATCTGCTGTTGTTGAAGCAAAGCTTGCTGCATGAGGGCTTGCTGTTGTTGCTGCAACTTTAGCCTCTGTTGCATATTCTTGTTCTTCTTCTTCGTATTCTCTCTCCTTGCCGCGATTCAGAGAGATTGAATAATTGATTTCTGAAAATAGATAAATGAAAAAAGAAAGAGGAATCGAATGAAAACGTGTGTAATAATCGCGATAATTTTGAAATAAAGAGAAATCGTGAAAATGATAAGAATAATCGCAAATCGGGGATTGAAATCTGGAGTAAAGGGAGGGGAAAGGGAGAAATTTGTCTGACCGTGGTGATTTGTGAGAGATGGAAATTGTGGGTAATGGGTATTGGTTGTTGGTGCTTCCCAAATCGTGGATTTTGTTTGGAAATTGCAGTGTCCTCTCTCTCTCTCTTCTCGTCTCGTCTTGATTTCCCAATCAATGTTAATCTCTCTCTCTTTCTCTCTCTCCTCTCAATCCATCTCCATCCACTACCACTCTAACTCAACCCGGGTCGAACCGGTTCGGATCTTTCTACTCGTTTTCATTATACTACCTCTTATTTCATTTCATTTATTTATAAGAGAACAATAAAATACATGTACTCATTTATTATTTTTCATTTTTTTATTTTATTGGAAATTGTGAATCATTTTTAAAAAGTGAAATATTAAATACTCATTAAATACATTAAAAGACAAACAAATTTGATTCAAAATGATAATACAACTCGTAAATTATTTATTTCTAATTTAATATAGTTCAAACTCCTAATCAACTTTATCATTTGAAAAGTCAAAATACATGGAATAAAAAAATAACTTAATAATTAATAAACTTTAAAATTTGTCATTTTTTCTTAAAAATAAAACCTAAAAAATCTCTTATAATTAACATTGAACTGTATTTATTTTATTTTATTTAAATATAAATAAAGAAAAACTATTATATGTGATGTGAATGTAAATTAGTTTCAAACTCTTGTCTAATTTAAGATTATGCATTGGGTCAGATAATAATGGTCAATATTTTAAAAATTAGACTAGAGATTGAAGTAATGAAAACTTTGGGTAAGGTGAAAATATTTTAAGTTGAATTAGGCTTTGCAAGACTTGAGTGTGATCTATTAAAAATATTAGGCTTGATTATGACCTATTACATATCAAATACCCATTGTTAAAATCTAATATGACTTAAGTCAAATAAGGTTTAAGAACATGTTTAAAATCTGAATTCACTATTATTTTATGAAAATCTTTACCATTGATCACGTAAATTTTTGTAAGTAGATTATCAAGATAACATGTTGACGAATTTAAGTTATATTTTGTTATCTAACATGATATTATTGAATATCTAATGTTATATTACATTGTATTTCAATTATATTTTATAACAAGCTAAATTACATTTGTGGTCCCTTAACTTATTTCAAGTAACGTTTTAATCCTTTATCTTTCTTTTTTTTCAGATTGATCATTTATTTTAATTTTAAGTGACAATTTGACATTTTATGTTTTAAAATGTCAACAATGTTGTCCATTTTTTTTACAAAAATTCAAAAAAAAATCATCAATTTTTTTAAACAAAACTCATAAAATTCATTGTCATATTCAATAAAATACAAATTTAATCAAATTCATAACTTAAATATTGAAATAAACTCATATTTTCATTATTTATTTGATGTTGTTGGAGATGAAAATATGAGTGTATTTGAATATTTGAGTTATGAATTTGATAAAATTTGTATTAGATTGAAGATGATTATCAATTTTATGGGTTTTGGTTGAAAAATTTGATGATTTTTTTGAATTTTTGTATAAAAAATGATAACATTGTTGAAATTTTAAATTATAAAATATCAAATTGTCACTTTAAACTAAAATAAATGACAAACTCGAGAAAAAAAAAACATAAAGGACTAAAACGTTACCTGAAATTAAGTTAAGAGACCACCGATGTAATTTAGCCTTTATAATAATACATTTAAATATGTCAAGCATCTGAATAGATTATTATGTTAAAAATTCATAAAATTTTAGCAAATTTATTATTCAACATAAAATATAAAACTTAATATAATAATAATAATAATAATAATAATATAAAATGTATCTGAGTATATGAGTATAGTTAAATAGGGTGACGTAGTAGGTCTCAAATATTTTTTCAGCAGTACGTAGTCTGAAATTAATAAACTTTTAAAAAACTATCGATCTAATATACTAGATCATATATCAATGTCGATCAATTTGACTTGTTTTTCCTAACTACAAAACACAATTTAATAAATTGGTCAGTTAAATTAAATTTATATAAAAATAATAAATAATTTACTTTTATTTCAAAATAATGGTTTAAAAAACATAACTGACCACATAAGTTAGGTCTAAAACTGTCCTAATCATTTTGTCAAAGGAAAATACTCCCTTGCACCTAGATTTTGTCTATTTATCCCCTGTACATTATCATAAATTGGAATTTAGTAGTATATTTTATAATATTAAAAAGTATGATTTAATAAAAATGAGAAAACATGATGGTTGGATGAGCACAAACATCAATCTTTGTCAAAAATCTTCAGTCTCTTATTTGCTTAATAAAAATTCATTTTTATACTGTTACTATTTTAAAATGCAATTACATAGCAAGTTTGTGTAAACTATATATTTTCTTCATTAAACTATATATTTTCTTGTCCAAAAATTAAATCATATATTTTAATAGTTCGGTGGTCTTATGATTACAAATCACCGGATCAAATAGATGGAGATTCATCTTATGAAAAAAAATTGAGATTTTGACAGAGCAAATAAATAATATTTAGAATTCATATTGATTGGTTAACAAAAGACCGATAAATTAATATATGAGATGCCTATAACTTGTGATGATTAACAAATCAACTATCTAATTATTATTAATAACCACTACCGTTGTAATTAACTTCTATTAAGTATTAACCAACTTCTTATTCGTTTTTTTACTATATATATGACGGTAATATAAAATATTTTTACACTTTCATTTTTAATAAGAAATCAGTATTTTGTCATATCACATAATTAACTTCAAAATATATTATTACCAAAGTTCTCATGTCACAATACATATCGTATTTTCTCATTTTGATATCAACAAGCCACATTTTTTTTCACAGATTCGCCCCACGAGAAGTAGAAGTAATCCTACTCAATATAGATTATTATAAACAATTAGAACGTGGAACTAAAATTAGGCTTAAATATGTAATTAATTATGCAAAATACAAAAATAAAAAATTAGTCCATGTAGAATAATACTTTTAGTTAAAGTTCATGCAAAACGGAAACTTTTTCATTTTAGTCTTTACTTTTTAATATTGTTAGTTTTTTAATGGTTGAGTACTGAATAAGTTTAAATATAGTCCCAATAAAATTAAAGAAATTTGGTTTAGTTTGTGCAAAATAAAAAATGTTTTGATTTTTACATGATAAAAAATATTGTTTTATTTTTGTGTATGATGTTTTTAATAAATTTTAATCATTATCATTTTTATTTAAAAGATATAAAAATATTATAGTTTATTAATTAATTAATTAAAAATATTTATCAGAAGTATGATTATATGTTCTATTAGCAGCAACTTATTTCTAAAAAAAATAATGTAAAAAAATTATAATTAAT
>JBBPBS010000276.1:4352451-4384671 GCA_037974835.1 Cicer judaicum
ATTTGTTTGAAAATAAGTGTTAAAGAAGTAGGTCAAACATATAATCATACTCTAGATGAATCTTTGTCATTTATTAATTGACCAAAATTAATATGTTTTAATATCATCTAAATAAAAATAATAATAATTATAATACATTAATTATAACAATCGTAACAACCGTTAAAAATGTATATGGGTTAAGTATTATAGACTGAAAAAATTATTTTACATTGATTAAAATTAAATTTATTGTATTTTATAACGACTAATTATATATTTAAATATTTTTTATTCAATTGTATATTTAAGTCTTAAAATGATAACGTAAATATTTATGTCTTTGAAGCTAATTTTATTAATAAAAAACATAAATACAACTTTATTAATAAAAAAAATATAAATCCAAATGAACATTAAGTACACATAATAAACATAATCACAACAAACCATTTAATGGCGCATACAGTTTATTTAATTGACACATTATCTAAATTGATTGTCAAATAGAGTATTGGATAAAATGTGAGATTTTTTTTCATATATTTCTTTTTGAGAAAAAAAAATTTCAAATACCCTGTTAAGAAATTAATATATTACAATACCATATGTTTTTAGACTTTTAAGAAATTACTGAACGAAAATGCAACCATCTAAATGATTTTTTTCGGGTATTTTGTTTAACAATTGAAAAATATAACAAATTAATACAAAATATAATTAAAATAAATAAATTATGTTAATAAATTAAACAAAATACATTAAATAGATAAAAATACATAAATATTAATGAGTTTTTTTTTACTAACTCTCTTTATTTGAGAACTGTGGCACGCTCTAACACCTTTATATTGGGGCTAATATTATTTGTTTGGTATAGGTTTGAACATTTTATT
The DNA here is from genome assembly GCA_037974835.1 of Cicer judaicum. Classification (NCBI taxonomy): domain Eukaryota; kingdom Viridiplantae; phylum Streptophyta; class Magnoliopsida; order Fabales; family Fabaceae; genus Cicer; species Cicer judaicum. Next base: position 4,353,327 of record JBBPBS010000276.1, read on the forward strand.
GTACACTTTTTATACTGTTTTCACTTTGTACGCATTAGGTATATGTGTCCAAATATCATATTATATAATATATTATTATCACACGTGAACAAATCATTTGTATATCTTGAAATTTTCAACAGTAACACCACTTATTAAAAAAGTTGATATTGAAATTAGCAATTAATCGCTCTTCATTTGGATTTACTGTCTCGTAGACCATAAAGTATGGTTGCTCCGATCAAAATAATCGATTTTATGACTATTGAACTTAAGCATTTATGTTTTCATCAAATTCATACATTTTATGTGTATACCTATATAGAAGGCAAAATTGTTGCTCGTAGTTTTCCTATTGTTGGAAATAGTGTCCCCATCTTATAACAGGTTGTTTGGACCAAAGTGGAAGGTTGCACATGTATTTCAACATTTCATTGATTACCTCAACAAAGTTGGTTGTCAAGTGACCTCAATCGTTACTTTCATCAAATGGTTCCACTTTTTTGCAATATGTTGGGCTAGCCATTTTATGGTCTATTGGTTAACTATGTCAATTTAACTACGATGCTATTTATATCTCAATAATTGAGTATCCTCTATTGACACACAAAAAAAATGTGTCAAAGTTTATAAGAAAAAATAATTGGAAATTCCATTAATTAAAAAGTAAGAATGAAATGATTACACGTATAAATAACTTTTTTATTTAATGCGTTATCCTTAAATTCTCATACAAAATTTTATAAAATATATCGGATGCATAACATACGATTAGTTCAAACCAATTCACAAGGATGTGTAATGCATCATTCGTTGTCGTTGATTAAACGAACAAGATTGAATCTTTTAATAGAATAGTTTGATTGGTCCAAACCAAATCATAAGAATCTTAAACATCCTTGTAGATGGTCGCAATGAAGGATGCGGCCTTATGTTGAAATTGTTGGTGAATTAGATTCAACGTCCAAGATTAAATTTGATGAATTGAAAATAAGTCCCATAGATGGTGCAATGGGGATGCGACCTTATGTTTAAATCGTTGTCTAGGGATGCGAACTTGTGTTGCTTTTTGTTGATTCATGTGTTGATTTTTCTAGGTTTTCTATTGGTCCGCTTTATTTTAAAAATCCTTATATAAACACACTACAATCTATTTCATTATTCACACCATCGCAACTATTTATTCCTTCAAAAGTTTATTTATCAACATTATCTATCAAATTTTCTATTTTTCTCATGGAGCATCTATGAATCACAAATATGAAATTCAATACATAAAAGCATTTGTAAGTATTTTATTTATTTACTTTATTTATATATATTTTTGACGACGATGTTTTATTTAAGTTTATATATTATTTATTTCAGATACCCTCAAATGACAAATTGAAATGTCATAGTCATGTTAATAAAAGCGCATGATGCCACGTTATCATATTTGCAAGAGATCGAATTTGGCAAATGTGATGAAACTCATAAACTGGAGACAAAAAAACTCATATGTTTCATATTCTAATATATGAGTGCACAATAACTTTAGAAGACATGTACTATATTTTAAGATCAAATATTTATGGTTTACCTATTAGCGGTTCAAATTTTTGGATGTTTGTCAAACTTAAGAGTTATCCCACTTAAGGAAACATTTGACAGTAGGTGCAAATGCATTGGTGGAGGAAAAACAAACATCATTTTGAACATACATCTTACGTATGATTGAAGGGTTGTTGATGCTTGACAAATCCAGTGATTGTGTACATTTAAAATATTTATCACTTTTGAGAATTTAAATAAAACATAACATATATGAGGTTCAACCATTTCACTTTATAGAGGACTATGTCTGGCTACAAAACCTGATACAAAGTAACTATTGGACATAAATTTTATTATATTTTTCTTATTTTTAAAACTAACTACTTGATATATCACTTACATTATTATTTTTTTTATTCAACATATTTAACTCTGGTGGTCTAAACTTTAGTCAAATTCCTCGTAACGACATATAAGAATACCAAAAAACAATCGACCACATTATAATTGAGGAAGTAATATATTAATTCACACTTATTTACATTTTTTTAAATTATAAATATTTTTTATACTTTTTATATTTACTTTAGAATATTTTTTATATATTAGTTTTATTGGGAACCATAACTCGGATTGCAACATGACTTTCCTAAAGAAAAGATGGACACAAACATTGCATATATTTATTTACATTGTTATCATATTGTTGAAAAACATTGTACACATAGGGTCACACTTCAGTTTAACTTTCATAAATAAATATTATATCTTTTAGGAAATATGACAACCTAAGGTCAACATGAGGCATAACATTGATGTTAATTTGGACTGGAGTTGAAAGAAAGAGATTAAACATTGAAATAACGTGGGAATCACATATTGCAAGTTCAGTTTGTAGAGGTTGTTTTACACAACATATAATATATGAATTGGTTTAGGCAACTCACTAAATTATTTATGTTTGTCGAACAATATTTGTGTGATCCATGTTTGTATTCGCCAACATATCCTCATGTTGATTCACAAGAACAAACATGCACCAAACCGCATAATTGTCTTCATCATCGCCTCATACATACCAAATTATACATTTCATATTATGGTCCACCACCACCACATGGACATATACCTGGAGAAATACTTACTCATTATTATGTTTTGTCAATGTCAATAATAAAAAATTCCAATTACTCAACAAACTGTGAGATTTTTTATAACTTATTTGGAACTCATTGCACAATTTATAAGTTGACTCATGCTGTTTTTTATTCTATGTATAATCCCGAAATTCAAAATTTTACAGAGACATGTGGTAGGAACTCTAATCCATACATATATCATTCAATAATTGAGAACGATGAATAACATAATCAAAATGAGAATCATTCATAACAATCTCAAGTCGTTTAAAGAACTACATGAATTTAGCGACCTTCTAGATGTGAGAGTGGAAACATTTAGATGAACATGATTAATTAAAATTTGATTTTTTTTCTTCTCTATTTAATATATTTTGTTTGATTTATTAATGATTGAATCTCATTGATACAACTTCTTAAAGACAAAAAATAAAAATACTTATAAGATAATTACATATCCAGAGAACTATCTCCAAAAGTTTTAAAAAATAAAATATATTAATTTAAAAGAAAAATATTTTGATTTTTTTTCAAACGAGATATACAAAAAAATCATATAATGTAGAATTAAAAAAATTAGGAACTTTTAATTAATTTTTAAGAAAAAAAAAAGTGTAATTAATTTAAACGAAAAAAAATTTATCTTATCTAAATTCACTTGTGGCTGTGGTGCACACTCTGGTGGTAGGAACGAAATTGTGATTAGTGAATGGTGAAAGCTATTGCGTAGGGTAATGACCACGGTGATGCACGGGAGTCTCCATCATGCTCCGATTTTGGGAACCACCAAACATTGCCATGCCGATACGCCAGCTGTTTCCTCCTTATTTTATTTTATATATTTATTTATTTATTTATTTATTTTTTCTCATTATTTTTTACTACTTTATGCTTCCTCACTCTTTCTTCAACTATCCTTTTCTTTCCGGTTTCCAATTTCACTGTCACCTCTTTCCTTTTTCCTCACTCATTATTTCCACTTTTTTATTTTTATTTTTTATTATTAAATTTCTTATCAGACATGTAAACGAACCTTTACCAGGTATTTACCTTCATTTCCAATAATTTTTATTCCTTTTATTTATTCGTCGTAGTTATTATTAGATTCGGTTTTCTCCGATTCATGACGTTCTTAGCATAGCTTTTGATTCAATTTTCGTTTCAGGGTTTGACTTTGGATTTTATTATCCTAAACTAAACGGTGGTAATTCGATTCGATCTCGTTTTTCACATTAATCAGCCATGGAGATCCGTGCCGATGCAGAAACTAGTTCATTTTCAAGGTTTTTCTTCGTTATTGGTTAATTACCTTACATTTACTTGATTCGCTGCTGTAATGTGTAATTAACAGCTACTATAAGCTAATTGCATGATTCTTTTGTTTTGAAGCAGTTTGTTTGCTGCAGTGTCATATGGAATTGCATCAATGGCAATGGTTTTTATCAATAAAGCTGTTCTCATGCAGTATGCGCATTCAATGACTCTTCTCACTTTCCAGGTATCATATTGGCTACTACTAGTAAAAAAAAGAAAAACCTTTTGCAATTTTCACCTGTATTAAGAAAAATGGAGTAGTTAGGATATTTAATGCTAAACATTTTGTATACTGATGTGTTCAACTCAGATTTCCCCCAAGACACAGCAATATTAGTTAAGTATATATTTAAAGATTTTTTTTCTCTCTAAAAGAGGTTTATATTTAGTGACAAAGATGATCACTTTAGCCAAAGAAAACTTTCTAAAATAGGTGTCACTTTATATTTATAATGTAATATTAAGTATTTTATTTCAATTCTACCCTCAAACTAATACTATGTGCATCACTTTCAAATCAATTATACTCTACTATGCATTTATGATAATAGTTAACATCCAATATTTAATAATAATAATTTTGTAAAATTGTTACACTATTATTTATTTGTAATTTTTCTTAATCTGTAGAAAAAATTCTGAAATGACACTCAACAAGGTGCCGAGGGAGTATTGTTTTATACCACTCATTTATTGTTTTTTTTTTTTTTTTTTTTTTTTTTTTTTTTTGTTGTCTTTCTTAGCAACTGGTTACCACCTTGCTTATACACTTTGGTCGAAATATGGGTTATACAAGAGCAAGAGGAGTGGATATGGCAACGGCCAAGCAACTACTCCCGGTTTCATTTTTCTATAATGCCAATGTCGCGTTTGCTTTGGCCAGTTTGAAAGGAGTCAATATCCCAATGTACATTGCAATTAAGAGGCTTACACCGCTTGCTGTACTTATCGCTGGATGTTTCTTGGGGAAGGGGAGACCTTCAATTCAGGTAATGATTTCTATCATTTCTTAACTTTTTGTTTGTAAATGTCAAATTTTTGTTTATTCCATCACCTTTTAAGCTAGTTTATGAAAATTAAACCAAAAAATCTCTTGGTAAAACTGTGGTCAACAAATATCAAAGAGGGTTATTAGAAAAAGCATTTGTGGATTTTGTCGTTGTTTTGAAGAGGACATTTAAGCTGGTAACACAACTTTGATCTTCACGTGGAAACATTAATCCTAACAGATTATAAATTTGGAGAAGGAAATGAACCTTATGCAACAGTACTGAACAGTATCAAGGTGTTTTTGTTCATTTTGACATACATTAGCACGGAGATCGTAATAAAATTAAAGTGTGGGTTTAATGCCAAAGTTGTTGCTTTTTGTTTCATATGTCATCTGATTAGGTGCGCCTACTAAGACGGTTGATAACATTTTTATTATTTCCCTCTCTCTAGCTGACAAAAAAGTATTTGATGTTATATTTGCGGTTATTTGCTTTTATCTTAATGAATTTATTTATGGTAGAACAGCCATTACAGAATCTCAATGTTAACTACTAATGTATTTAATGCGTGGGCTGTAGTTTTGATTTCACAACCAATTTTTGTAGAGTTTACACTGAGTAGAACATGGTGTACCTTTCTGTCAAATATCAGGTGACTCTCTCAGTGATATTGACTGCTGCTGGAGTTCTCATAGCGGCCCTTGGAGATTTTTCCTTCGATCTTTTTGGGTATAGCATGGCTTTCATTTCTGTTTTCTTCCAGGTGATATGCTGATATTTAGTTGTTCCTAATCCTTAAAATGGAGTGATGGATACTGTAATTGTGCACTCTTTTCTCATAGTGTTGCTTACTCTCCTATGCAGACCATGTACCTTGTGCTAGTTGAAAAATCTGGCGCTGAGAATGGACTTTCATCAGTGGAAATCATGTTCTACAATAGTTTCTTATCTGTTCCATTTTTGATGTTTCTTATTATAGCCACAGGGGAATTCCCAAATTCTTTATCTGTATTATTTGCAAAGGTCAGACAGACTCTTAACCTGTTTCTTAGTATTTAAATTGATTCACAACTACCATGGTATGGATTTTGGCATTTAGGGTTTAGGGACATCATGGTGAAATAAAATAGGGATAATGGTGTGAGGTGATCGCTTGATGTGTCTTAAAAAGCAAGTTAAAGACATTTTGGTGGGAGTAACTTTTGATTTTGGTATGAAAGATGGGTCTGATCCAGTAATCGAAAACTTCTGTCTATAATAAACTAGATGCTCTATAATTATAAACGAACTGTAGATCCATTGACAGTTTATTCAGTTCTAAATTAAAGCCCTGGCTGACAAAGTGTATTTCTCAAGTGAGAATGAATTAAAGATTTTAGCAACTTTGTTGTGATGGTTGACATCTGAAACAATAGCTTGCAACATATTTTGGAAAAGCTGAAAGTTTGCATATACTCCTGATAATGTGACATAGCCCTGTCTATAATAAACTAGATACTATATAATTATAAATTAAATGTCGGATCAATTGACAGTTTATTCGGTTCTAAATGAAAGCCCTGGCAAAGTGTACTTCTCAAGTGAAAATAAATCACAAATTGTAGAAACTTTGTGGTGATGGTTGACATCTGAAACAATAGTTTACAGCATATTTTGGAAAGGCTATAAGTTTGTATATATCTGACAATGTGACATAGCAGTATCATTATTATTTAGTGATATGTTGATGCGAAAGCTAATATCTAACTTAAAATTTGTTTTCTTTCGCAGAGTCATTCTTTTTCATTTTTGGTGATCCTTATTCTTTCGTTGGTAATGGGCATTGTTCTCAATTACACCATGTTCCTGTGCACAATTGTTAATTCTGCTTTAACTACAACTATTGTGGGCGTTCTTAAAGGAGTTGGTTCCACGGTAAGCTAGGAGTGATCCTGTGTTTGCCATTAATTTTTTGTCACAGCACAAAAACTTGAATTTGCAATAATTATCCTGGCACCTATTGATACATAGACATTATCCATCCATCAAAGTATTTTACTTATTGCTTAAGTTTGTTTCTTATTATTTCTTCAGACCCTTGGTTTCGTCTTACTGGGTGGTGTTCAAGTCCATGCTTTGAATGTGACTGGATTGGTTATCAATACAGCTGGTGGTGTGTGGTATTCATTTGCTAAATATCAGCAGAAAAAAAGTAAGACAGTGAAGCTAGTCACAGAAGTGGAGGCTCATCGTAAATAGAAGTGGTATTGATGATTCACCGCGAAAACCAACGGTTGCTTAATTGTTTCTTTTTCTTTAATTTGATTTATTAGTTGTATAATTGTATTTGTAGTTCAATCTCATCATTTTACAGTAATCACAGACTCACGTAGTTGGAGGCCTCAGAGGTACGTAGTATACTGACACGATATTGAAAATCCAATAAAATAATTGGACTTCTGTTGTGCAAATACAGCAGAGTATCAGACTAGGGCATTATGGGTGGTATCTTTTATTTTATTTTATTTTATGCCCTATTCTTTCGACTCAGGAATATGAATTTTGTTCGATGGTTTGTAGTAAAACTTTGGTACCAACAACTAACAAGGCAACTTTATGCAGATTGGCATTCTTGTAGTCGTACTTTGTACATGTACATGTGTGTGATCACCCTGCCTCGCCCCTCCCACAAGTAACTATGTCAATTTTTGTCTTTCTTCTAACTAGATAAGCTAACAACCTAATAGGTTAGGTCGATAAAATTTAGTTTTTTCAAAAACTGATAATAATATATTTAATTTTTTTCAAAAACTGATATATTTAGTGTGCTGAAATTACTAAAAAAATTAGCAAAGTTATGATTTACAATTTAAAAAAAAAATTAATTTAGGTTAAGATTATTAATTTTCTCTACAAAATATTAACTACCTTGGTCTGGGTTTGATACATTGACCCGTAAATTGGTCTCTAGTATTTCTTCTCCTATTCATCTTCACTAATAGTAGCAACAATTTGGGAGTATTGATTTCCATCCAAATAAAAAAATTAAAAGGAAAATTTTCGATTCAATTAATTTTTAAAATTAGCAAAAGTTATCGTGTGCATGAACATTTAATTTAAAATGAAACAAAAAAAGCAGTTTAATAATAAATACAATTTTTAAACAATTAAAAATATATTGTAGCCTTTTTTAATGAGTTAAAATTAAAATTAATGCACTCATACACACCGCTGGCCAACAATGTGTCCGAGAGATGTCACAAAGATATGGCATCTGACAAGATCTATTAGCGTTGTTTCTATGCAACTGAAACTATTATGAATGATTTCTTAGCGTTGTTTCTATGCAACTGAAACTCTTAAACTCTTATGAACAAAGTTGTGAAGATGTTCAACTATTTTGGAATAGAGTTATTAAGTTTAAATTTTGGAGAAAATTATCTAACTTTAATATTTATATTTGACTTTAATGAAATTTTACTACAACGACATTGAAAATAACCCTTAGTTATTAAAAATATTATTTTGTGTATTGGTTAGTGAATTTTGGAAATAGCAAAAAAAATTTGTTTTTTTTAAAATAGAAAAATGATGAGTGATTTGTGGCATTATATTTATAGTTAAATTGACTTTATTCATAAGGTTTTGATCAAGAGTAAGATTTTGATTAACCTTAATAAAAAAAAAATGTATTAAACTCCTGAGGAGTTAGAAGATGAACATACATCGTGTTTACACTAATATTGATGACTCTTCGACTTGTGGGGGAATTCTTCGCAACTGTAATGACAAGTTCATTTGTGGTTTCTACTGTAAAGTGACATATAGTAGCTTTTTATTTTCTAAAATGTAGACTTTTTACAGTGGTATTTTATTAGTTTGTGATAAATCAATTCGTAATGTTATTTTTGAAACTGACTCAGACTTTCCTTTCCATAATAAAAAAAAGTTGTATTCACTTTACTCCCTTGTTTATTCTCCTCAAAAAGATTATATCTATATTGCACCAGACGAAGATCCTACCCCTTTAGTTATCATCTAAGAGAATCAAATATATTTGTTCACTTCCTAATTTAGCACCCCTTTAGTTATCATCTAAGAGAATCAAATATATTTGTTCACTTCCTAATTTAGCTTGGTCATCATAGTTATTTTTGTTCAAACAGTGTATCAATTTTTTTCTTTGTTAAATTTATTTATAATGTACAATTCTAAAAGTTATCATTTTTAACTTTCATTTAATTAATATAATACATTTAAAAAAAATGTATGCTAGAACTCTATGGCCTAAGCCAATTTGTTAAGGATTAAATTGTCAGTTAAAAATTGGAGATTAATTCATCGAGATACGAAGATTCATTTTAGGGATTGACATCTCATAACCGGTTCTTTGATTCAATTTGTTATTTTACTTAATTTATAATTTATTCAAGTTTTTAAATTCTAATTTTTTTAGGAGCTTATTTGATAAAAGAAAAATTTGTTTGACTATTTGATAAATAAAATTCATCTGGTGTATAGACATGAACTTATATAGTTTATACGATATTATATCTTTTCTTTTTTAACCTTATTAGTCTAATAAATTCTCAAACTCCAAAATACTCAAAGTTATAATAGTTAAAAATATAATTTGCTCTCAATATTTAAAATGACAATAGTTATTAATTAACTAAAAAACCAAAACTATAATTACATAGACGTACAACTTATTGTAAAAAAAGTAGTAAGGATTATACAAAACATGTACAAGCATATCCTTTTATAACGTTTTATAGTACTAGTCAATTAGTCTAATAACTTTTTAAAAATTACCCTTTATAAAACCAAACTAAGAAACTAAACCTATAAGCTTTCTTGACGAGTTGAATTTTAAAAACGATTTCAGAGAATTAAGTCTATACTTTAATATATATATTAAAAAATAAACACAGCATCTTTTAATATTTTCAAAATATCAAACTATATCAAAATATATAGACTTCACTATTTATTCATAATTTTATTCACGTTGCATCAACAAGACAACAACTAATGTTGATAATTGATTGCCATGACGTGAGATACATTAGGCCTTGGGCCAAACACATTAAGTCATGTCCTCTATAGTCAAATGTAAGGGACACCACACCTTTATTAAGTAGTACCAATAGTGGTTATAATTAGGTCATCGTTCTCATCGTATTTGTTTTATGAGATTAGTTTCTATAAATAAATAATGTAAGATTAGTATTGTTGGAAATGATGGAAACTAAATAGAATTAATGATGACATTTAATGTTGTGAATTGAAAAAATGAGAAGTCCTACATAGGAGGGAATACACTCATTTATAAGGTGGAAATATTGCACTTGGGTTGGGCCTCAAGGGCACCCCAATTTTGTGAAGGAGGGAGAACGAAAGCAAATAGACCACCACACACGCTCGGTCCGGCCCGACCCGGCGCGGCTCAGCTCGGTTATGTGGTGTATTAATTTTTTAAACATAAAAAAATTAATTATTTATTTTAATTAATTATATGCTTGTGTTCTATCACAAATTGGTGCGTTAATTACGTAACTGCCCTCCATCGAGTCAACATCAATAATCTGATCCAGTCAAAACCCTAAATAGACTAATCTTCTATTATTTGCCCAGTCAAAACCCTAATTTGACTGAGCGTTTTGCCCTGTCAAAACCCTAGTGCCTAGTCTTTCCTGCATGTTAGCTATTGCTCAGTCAAAAAGTCTTGGTCAATCACGTTTTCCTATTTCTGAGCGCACTCAGCTAATGGATCCCCCATTTTTCTCAGATCCAGTTGCAGAATTCCTCTATAAATAGAGGTTCTTCTTCTATTTTCTCACGAGTAGCCTTAGTGTTATATTACGAGTGTCAGGACTTCGTGGTTGATAGTCTGTCTTGCACAAAAATATTTTTCTGAAACAAGTATATACATTTATCTAATCAAATACTATTTTATTAGTTTTTATTTTATTTTAAAAAGAAAACAATTATTTATATCATTCTATAAAATATCTATAAATATTGATATAGGAAAATATAATCTAATAAACATGTAAAAATGGATACATTTTTTGTACATATAAATTAAATGATTTAATTGATATACAATATCAGTCAATCACAACAATTAAATTATTATAGATATTTGTCTTATGTTAACTTTATGTAAAGCCACGTTTATGAAATAATTATGATATGTTAATTAGATAATTTTTTTTACATTATGATAAATAACAATTATACTTTTGAATTAAATTCTTATTTTATTAGTATTACTGCAAAATATGCAAATTAGGAGCTGGGGCCTGGGAGGGACATCTCCCGTGATGTAAAGGAGACCATGAGTAGAGAAGGCTCGAGTACAAAACAGTAAACATAATGTATCAATTAATGAACACATGAGATTGATTAAAAAATAGAAAACATGACATTGATTAAAAATAATAAAAACATGACATTGCATGTGATGAAGGTGCAACTGTTCAGCCATACCATATATGCTCTCTTTTTCGTGTACTGTCTGCGGTTCTCTTGAAAACCAAAGCTGGCCTATGTACATGATGTCTCTATTTGTTTTATTTATTTAATATTCTCAATATTAATAAAAGTTTGTCTTTCCATTTTAAAATTTAGGAGGCGTTACAAAATTAGTTTATAAAATGATATATAGTTTCATTTACAAACAGGTTTTTATGAAACTCTCAACACACACAGCTTTCATGATTCAAAATATTTTATTTTTTTAAAGAGTACTATAGAACCTAAAAAGTTACTACTTAAAAGTAAAAGTTCACATTTACTATAGCATCCAAAAATAAAAAAGTGCCTTAAATTCATAAACATAAACACTTTTTAGGAAAAAAAAATATAGAATCAAAATTTTAATGTTATTGATATTATTTATAATTTATAATTTTTATTTTATTTTATGTTCTTGATGTTATTTATAATTTAAATAAAAATAACTTTTCTTTAGCTTTTAGTATTTTTTTTTGTGATAGAGGTTCAGTTTTTGAAATTAGAGTCCTGTCTCCAAAATATTTGAGGTTATTCTAAGATTAGGCATTTGATATGTGATCCTAATCACACAATAACATAAATTTAATAAATTTTAGAAATTTTTTAATAATCTCGTATAATTTGAAGCGAGTCTAACTCAAAAGTCAACATTGACAAATTTGTATTTGTAAAGTGATGTGACATGTTATTAGAGATTTTAACACCATGTAATATTAAGTTGTCACATTAACATCCAATGAACGATTATCATGTGGTAGAAAAAAAAAAAAAAAGACATAATTACATAGTGTAGAATCAAACAAACTAAAAATCATAGAGATAATTAGAATTTTTTTTTTCAATTTTAATTATTGCATGAGTATGTCACTTTAAAATAATTAGTTGTTTGTGTATAGTCACTCTGATTTTATAATAAAATTTATATTTATTGTATTAGTAACAAAATCATATAATATAAATTCAAAACATAAAATATTCGTTATTAAAAGGTGACAATTAATAGAGTCTTTATATATTATTAAAGGTGACAAGTAACCAATATCTTATATTGAATTGTAAAACACCAACACAAATTTCTAAAATGACTTGTTAATATCGATATATTTTAAAAAAATAAAAGTGATTGAATTTAATCACATATATTAATATTGTGTCGATATTAAATATTAAAACATACTAAACATTGAACATGCTTTCAATTTAAAGTGTTGATGCTACATAAACAATAAATATTGTCTGGAGTCATGATCAAAATTTACAAATACAAACTATAAATATTACTCTATCAAGACTAATTAAGAGTTATTTGTTAAAAATAAGTATTAAATACCTTATCAAGACTACTAATTGTCATCTTTAACAACAAATATTGTAGTTTATTTTATTTTATTTTGTGTTATAGATATTTTTTCTTGATGAACTATATATAAGAAAATATGTACATATGAATTTGATGCTGATATAATATTTTGGAGCTAGTATTCACAATACATGTAAAAAAAAAACTTAAATATAACATTTACAAATATTAAATATAGACATACAAAAATTGGTATTTTATAGTGATAACACATTTGCACATACAACTAAAAACTGAAATTAAATTTTGTTTTACACACTATAAATTTACATAATTATTTTTATTTTTCTTTTAAATTCTATTACACATGACGTTCATATGTAAATTACATGACAACTCAATATTACATAACACAAAAATTTCAAATAACATACTCATATACATTAGATAAAAAGATAACATCAAATACATAAACAAAATTTATTTTAAATTACAGAGAGATTGTATTTAAATAATTATTTTCAAGACTAAAACTAGTAAGCATTGCATGTGGTTCTCCTATGACTTGTTCAATGCAAGGCTAAGAACACGTGTGGAAGTAAAAAGGAAATTATTTGGTACCATGCTATTTTCACTTTTATTTTTCCATTTCCCTTTTACTTTTAGTGTAGAAGAAGAATTCTGAATAAATAACGATAACAGGCTTTCCTCTTATATCAAGATAAGAATCATATCCAATCCAAGTCATATCCTATTTACTCGTTGAGAGATAAAAATAATTAATAATTGTTCCTTAGCTTTGCAGAATAATAATTATCTTTTTCGTTACCGCCATTTTCCTTTTAAATATTAATTATTTTGATTAATTTTAAATATTAATTAGTTCCGTTTAAAACCAGTTCAATTCGGTTCAGTTTAACAATTTAATTTAATTTTTTTGTTTTTTTAACATCCCTGATTTTACCTCTCCTATGTTTGCATATAATTAGTTGAGTAAAATTTTTATTCGTTTTTTTTTAATTGAGTATGAAATTTAAGTTTTTATTTATTTATAGTAAGAGTTATAATTTTCTCGTTCGTATCGCATCAATTTATATACATAAAATAATAAATTTAAAAGTTATATTTATTATAATTAATATAATTAAATAATTATTATTATACAATAATAAAATTAAAAAATATTATAATTATATTTTTTTAGAAGAAATATTATAATTTTTAATATTAATATATTTTTATATAACAATAATATTATTAATAAGGAAATTAAATATGAACACTCAAACTCATTTTCGATCAAAAAATTTAATTTCAGAAAAAACTTGAACTTAAACGCACATTCCATTAAAATAGATTTTTCTCATACGGGTGTTAGCCATCCCTACCTATATACTTTATAACTCGAAGCTTGATAGAGTGTAAGTCCTAATCATTGTTTCTCTCCCTATTTGGCACAACATGCGCACACCTTCATTTGAAATCCAGCTCGGATAATGTCTGTCAAGATTTGAGGTTGTCGGAAGCAATCTAGTGTCACATGCAAAATACAAATTCACAAAACACTCTTTCCCTTCTAACAAGACAAGAGAGTTTTATTCAACAGAGTCAACCCTACTTGCAAACTCCATTAAGATAGAATAAGGGTATAATTAAAGACAAATCACATTTTCTGCAATTACCGTTTTTTGCATTCATGCAACTAGGACACCCGTAACTGTTTGATCTCGACCATGGATGTAAAATGTTATTTTTTTATTTTTATTGTGTATAAATAAAAAATATCAAACTATAAATATGTGTTGCATGATTGCATTAGTTTGTTAAGCGCATCAAAATAAGATTCGGATAAAGAATGAATAGATTAGAGAATAAATTATTTTGGACAAAAATATGATATCTTATGTGACAAATAAATCATCTCTATAATTTTTAAATTATTTAAAACAAAAATTATTATATGTGACAAATAAATCTACTCTATAATTTTTAAATTATTTAAAATAAAAATTATTTTTATTTAAGTTCAAACAAATACATTCAATAATAATAATAATAAATCTGACTACACGTCTGGTTAATTTTATGCGTAATTTTCCGTTCCCATATATATATTTATTATGCAGATTTTTATCCAATCTATTGCGAATAATCTGAATCTAATTGTCATTCTTAATCATAAAAGAAAAATAACATCAAAATTAATTAATTTATTATTATTGTCACTTTTTGTATATTTTTAAGATAAATTATATAAAAAATAAACAGCTTAAAGGAGAGTAAAAATGATATTTAAGTAATTGTTTTTGAACTTGAAAATTAGCTGGGGTTTTAGCTAATAACTCTCAAGTACAATTTTTTTAAACTATTACACTCAGAAAGAAAAAAAAAACTATGTCACTCAAATGTTTATTCTTTATCTCTTCTAAATAATATTAAGTACAAAGTTGAATTTTTTGTGAGCTATTAAATTAAAGAAAACATAAATAAAATATAAAGTAGAAAGAAAGAAATACATTGTGAGAAAAATTATAAGTTCGATTGATTGTGTCAAATGAAATGTACAATAACGTATAAGCAAATTTAATCTATTAGTAAAAATTTGTGACCTACAAAATCTAACTCAAATTCGTCTTATTCAAATATTTTTGTAGAAAGTGCGAGTTGATATTAATTGTTGAACCTACGTGAAACTCTTGATTACCACTCGTATTTGGTGCTCCGTAAAAATAATAATTTCAATTTTTCAAGGATAAAAACAAATAACATGATTTTAATAGTGAAATTATCAAATTCTACACGCTTTCTATTAGTTTTGACATTCCCACAATTCTCGTGACACCCTTTAAATTTGAGAATGATTTGTTTGGTCTTCATTCAAATATATAAAAATTTAGAAATCCAATTCAATTCTTGAATGTCTTTGTGTTAACATTTTAGATTATAATTTAGGATAAACAATAATAAATACTCCCTCTAGACTCATATAATATAAGTAAAAAATGTATATTTTACACTCATTAAGAAGATTAGTTGAGTTTATTTATATTATTAAAAAAAAATTATTACATTAAAGAAAATATGATTAAGAAAATTAATCGAGTTTAGTTATTCTTTTACTTTATTTAAGAAAATGTTTTTATAAATAATAAAAAAATTTATAATTCATACATTTTTAATTTATCAATAATTACAACTTCGAAATAATTTCCACATATGATTTTTAACATTATATATCACTTAATATGAACATAAGAGAAAGAGAACAATTTCAGAAATTATATATACATTTATACGGTCAAATTTTTTGTATGAGAGATACCTCTAGGCACTTTATTAGCATTGATTAAAAAGTTTTCTAGTGACAACTCTGCTGTGCAGTGCAAGTTGCAACAAAGCTGTCTGTTTCTCTTTATTAAAAACTAACACTTATCCATTCCATAAAATTTGGGTAAGATGGGGTTCTCTTCTTTTTTATTATTTTATTTTTTATCATTAGGACCTCTGATTCTGACGAGTTTTTACCATTCAATTCATTTCAATTTTATTTAATAAAATTAAAATTTAATACACTATAAAATTTCTAAATCTCCAGTTCTATGAAATCACAATCCTCTAACTATATGCACTCGTCTGCATCTAAAGTGTTTAATGTTAATTAAACAGCTTCCATTTTAAACTCAATATTTTTAAATTTCCTTAAAAATTAAAATTAATATTAAAATGTGAAAGTTCCACGTGTGACCAACTATGTACAATGTCTCTAAACTAAGTCCAAATTTGAAATGGCTCCCTAAATTTTGGTCAATTTTTGTTTAGTTTTTACCTTGGCTGATGTGTTGGCAGCAGCAGATAATGAAAAAGAAGAATAAAAGAATATTCTCGATGAAGCTGCCATTTGTCATTAAAAATATTCTATTTTTGTATAGATAAATACATAATAATAATATAAATAAAGGTGGTGCTAAACAAATACTTTTAGACACTTATTAAGAAAATAAAAAAAATAAAAAATAAAAAATAAACTTTTGGATGAATAATCTCTATGTTTTTTTTTTTACAATTTTAATGTATTAAATATATAACTTTTAAATTTTATTTATATTTTAAAGTATTAACAAATATCAAGATTTTTCTATAAATAATATTAATATTAAAATGCAGATTAATAATTAAAATATTATGAGTCACGTTGTTATAGGAATCTTGATTTTTCTCTTTTTTGACAAAATCTTAATTTCCTTCTATCAAGTGGGTAGACCCATAATAATCTTTTTGTAATCTACTAACATGGTGATATTTTTATTTCACCAAAAAAAACAAAACATTGATATGTTTAAAAATTAAAAGCATTACTGAAAAAAAAAAAATAATACTAATTTTGAACTACCAATCTTAAAATTATAATAATATGCTTTTATTACTTACTTTATATTCATTAAAAAAATCATCACTATGATATCCTCAATTATTGCTTTTACCAAAAACAAAAGTCCTCCATTATTTCAGTCAACCATTTCAACACTGTTTTTTCAGGTGCATTTTTTTCCATCAGTGTTACTAATTTTGATTACCTTAAAAAATTATATGATCACACCGTAAATAATTTATTTTCCTTTTATGAGTCAAATGGATGATGAAAAAGGGCAACGTGGATTTTATTGGGTAGTGTCTCATTCTTACAGCTACAACAAATAGATTATATACTTTGCTTCACTCATAATGTGGCTTTTCCAATGTTAGGTGTATTCTAGATTTCAAAAACACCTTCATTAAATTCATGTTCCTTCACTTTTATGTGCTGCATTTTTTGTTATATGTTATGTCTTTAAGAGGGTTCTTATAACATCAACCTAAGAATCTTAGTTTGTGTTTTTTTCTTACATGTTTTTTTAGATCCATGTCTTTACTCTTTAGTGTCTTTCATTACCATGATGTGTGCTAGAAAAGATTCATGAAGTTGGTTTTTTTTAGGCATTTATATATACCCACACTTTGTGTTTGTTGTTTTGTCTGTGTGAAAGTGTGATCTGTTTTCATTATCCAATGGCTCCAAGATTGGATTTTTCAAGTTGGTGGACGAAGGATACGCAGAACGGAACACCAGTGGTGGTGAAAATGGAGAACCCAAGTTTCTCAGTTGTGGAGATTAATGGTGCAGATGCTGCATTTAGGCCGATAGAGAAAAACCGTGGCAAGAATGCTAAACAAGTCACATGGGTTTTGCTTCTCAAGGCTCATCGTGCTGTTGGTTGTGTAACTTGGTTAGTCACTGTTCTTTGGGAGTTACTTGGAGCCATTAAGAAAAGGTTGGTTCAAAGACAACATGGAGTGGCTGTGGAAAAAGGAAAGTTGTTGTTTAGAGTCATTAGTGTGTTTTTAGTGATTTCTTTGGCAGTTTTGGCTTTTGAGGTTGTTGCTTATTTCCAAGGTTGGCATTTTGTGAATCCCAATTTGCACATTCCTAATACTTCTGATTTGGAAGGGTTGTTCCATGTGGCTTATGTTGCTTGGTTGACGTTTCGCGCCGAGTACATTGCTCCACCAATTCAGGCGCTTTCGAAGTTTTGTGTTGTTTTGTTTCTTATCCAATCTGTGGACCGTATGCTTCTTTGTTTGGGGTGCTTTTGGATCAAATTCAAGAAGGTTAAGCCAAGAATTAATGGAGATCCTTTCAAGGTTGATGATGTTGAAGGATCTTTTTGCAATTATCCAATGGTTTTGGTTCAAATTCCAATGTGTAATGAGAGGGAGGTATGACACCATACTTCTGTTTTTCTTTATTCAGTCAAAAATAGATTTTGCAAATGTTATAAGAAGATAGAAGATCTTGTTTGACACATGACACAACATTGGACTAATGTAGAGTATTGATATCGTTACTTTCACTTCTGTAATGTAATACAACACCTCTTAATAAGTAAAGAAGATAAGTTTTATCCTAGTAGCAGTAGAAGAGTTTCCATATGACGTTGTCTTGTATTAGGAATCTTTCTATTATAAGCAATCAATGGCATTGCAAACATATGGAGTATATCTTTTTTTCATTTAGCAAGAACTGATTTTATGCAGGTGTATGAGCAATCTATTTCAGCAGTCTGCCAAATTGATTGGCCAAGGGATCGTTTACTGATTCAAGTACTTGACGATTCCAACGATGAGAGCATACAGTGGTTAATTAAGGCCGAGGTCTCTAAGTGGAATCAAAAGGGAATCAACATAATCTATCGACATCGCTTAGTCAGGACTGGATATAAAGCTGGAAATCTTAACTCGGCAATGAGCTGTGACTATGTGAAAGATTATGAATTTGTTGCAATATTTGATGCAGACTTTCAACCAAACCCTGATTTTCTGAAGAAAACTGTGCCACATTTCAAGGTTAAGTGAAGATCATGATATACATGGAGAAAATATTATCGGTAAGTGTTTAACATATTTTTAACATTTTCACATGACTTTTTATTACAGGACAATCCTGAACTAGGTTTGGTCCAAGCTAGATGGTGTTTTGTGAACAAGGATGAGAATTTGTTGACTCGTCTCCAAAACATAAATTTATGCTTCCATTTTGAAGTAGAACAGCAGGTCAATGGGGTGTTTCTTAACTTTTTTGGTTTCAATGGAACTGCCGGCGTTTGGAGAATCAAAGCCCTCGAAGAGTCCGGAGGCTGGCTGGAGAGGACAACCGTAGAAGATATGGACATTGCTGTGCGAGCTCATCTCAATGGTTGGAAATTTATCTTCCTAAATGATGTAAAGGTGATCATAAATTGCAGTTCCTTTTTAATTCATATCTGACATTTTTCAGTGCATAATGTACTAAATACTGATAGATTAAAACTCTTATATATGCATATGATAGGGCTAGTTATGTCACCTTAATGAAATCGAACTTCTGTGTTTACCGAAGATCCCTAAAGAACTATCTTAAATTTCTCAGGGCCCATTTACTTCATTTGTTTCTTTGTTTCCATTTTCGCTGATAAAATAAACATTACCGGAAGAATAATGTAAGTTTTTTAAAATGCATTTTAAAAATAAATTGTTTATTTTTGAAAATTTTGAGAAATGTCATAACATTGTTTTCAGTGTTTATGGAAATGCATTATCTCTAGTTACCTTAAATCTTCTCTTTATCACAATTAAAAAGAAAACTTCATAGCTAAATGTCATTCCAATTAGCAGCCACCAACATACAAATAAAAATTGAAAATGTTTTTTAGATAGTAAAGAGGCCCTTACATTTTTTAAATTTCAGGTACTTTGTGAAGTTCCTGAGTCATATGAAGCATATAGGAAGCAGCAACACCGCTGGCATTCAGGGCCTATGCAACTTTTTAGGCTGTGTCTTCCAGCAATTTTGAAATCTAAGGTATATCTGATACACAGCTTGATGTAATAAATAGAATAGTTATGAAGACAAACAAGTACCGCGTATTTTCAAGTATTGCTTATAAAATACACTGCTTAAAGGGTCTGAAATTCTCTTTAATTGCAGGTGTCGCCATGGAAGAAGGCAAACTTAATTCTGCTATTTTTTCTGCTAAGGAAACTAATCCTTCCCTTTTACTCCTTCACCTTATTTTGCATAATCCTTCCTTTAACCATGTTTGTCCCTGAAGCAGAACTTCCTTTATGGTTGATCTGCTATGTTCCTGTATTCATGTCAATTCTTAACATTCTTCCTGCTCCTAAATCTTTTCCATTTATTGTTCCCTATCTCCTTTTTGAAAACACAATGTCTGTGACTAAATTCAATGCAATGGTATCTGGACTCTTCCAATTGGGAAGCTCTTACGAGTGGATCGTCACGAAGAAGGCTGGAAGGTCCTCAGAGTCTGATTTACTGGCTGCTGCAGAAAGGGAAACTAAGTCAATAGAACAACAAAAGATCCATAGAGGTGTTTCTGACAGTGAGCTTGTTGAGTTACAGCAATTGAAGGAACACAAAGAAGCAGCTACAGAACCTGTTAAGAAAGTCAATAAGATATATAAGAAAGAACTGACTTTGGCATTCCTGCTTCTCACAGCTTCTGTCAGAAGTCTGTTATCTGCACAAGGAGTTCACTTCTACTTTCTGCTTTTTCAAGGGGTAACCTTCCTTCTTGTTGGCCTTGATTTGATTGGAGAGCAGATGAGCTAGTTAGTTTTCGGGTAAATAGTCATTTTGGTTCCTAATTGCGTGGACTCTGTCACTATAGAGACCCTAAATGTTTCGAAATTATGAGCACATCTCCAAGTGTTTCTTTGGTTAATAATTTTATGGACCAAGTTAACTAACAGAAGACACATTCGAAGCCTAAAGTTACAAAAATCACATTCGAAGACCAAAATGGCAGCAAAAGACACATTTATGCATGTTTTTGTAAGTTTGATGCATTCAAGAACTATTATGACAACGCTTCACACATTTAAGGACCAAAATGATTGTTTACTTGTTAGTTTTTCATTCAAAACGGTAAAAAGGTGTAGACAGATGGGAAACACCACATCTTCTGCTGATTTATCATCTAAGTTGCAGTCCAGCAACACAATGAGCATCAAAGTAAAGTTCAATCTTCTTTTTTCCTTTCTGAAATTTCCAGTACAGGCCTAGAAAACATATTTGTTACGAAGTACCAAAACAAGGTTTCAATGATATTCAGCTCTATCCATTTTTCATTTATTCACACGATTCATCACAAATATTCGATATACCAGGACACTGGTCATTGTACTCTAAGATATTGAATTCTTGTTAATCTGTTACAGTTAGGTGTATAAAATCTTCAGCTTTTTTCATTGTGCTCTTTGATTGTATTTGCGATTTGAGTTCTGATTCCAGTTTCATGTTTTACCATTCCAAATGTTTTAGTGTAGTGCATCTTTCTGTACATTCATTAGTATCTCATATAATAAACAATAACTTATATTCCTTCATTTATGTTTCACTCCCTTGTTTTTCTTTTTCTTATTTATTGTTACTAGGCAATTCAAGTTGCGCTTGAATTTTGTGAACATGTGTTAAATAAGTAAAATGGTGTCGGCAGGAATAAGTAGAGAAAAGTTCTAGTAGCTTTGGTCACAGTACTCATATGGTCCCTCTAAAAAAAACCGATTCATGTGCTTAATATTGATCTATAATTTTCATAACTGACCCAATATGCCTTTATAGTATGTTACAACTTACCACTCACTATTATGATTAAGGACGGACTTGGCCCATTTCTTTTGACATATATGTCGGTCATGATAATTTAGTTTACCAATCAGACAGACCTAAAAAAGATAACAGTAGTTTACCAATAACAACAGTGCAACACTTTAATCTGAATGTAACAAAAATAGTTCAGCATAATGTTTAAGACGTCACATCACGTCTTCAAAGTGCTACCACAAGTTTAAAATTACACGACAAAAACATAAAAATAAGCAACAAAAAAGTATGTCTCAAGTCAGGAACAAAAAAGATATGGGTTATGCTAACAATTGTTAAAGGAAATCAAAATTAAAAGTTTTGTATCGAAAACAACAAACTTTCAAAAAAATTAAAAACACAACTAATATTATATTATATTTTTTTTATATTTAGTTACTTTTAACAAGTGCCCTTGTAATATAAATATGGTAACAATAGCGCTTTGTAATTTACAAGAATTATGGTATGTCAATAAATTTTAATATACAAGAGGACAAGCTGACGAAAGCAACTTGTTGCAAGAAGGCATCAACTATGAGGAATGATATTTTTAACTCTCGAATATTATTGGCACTATAGGTGTTAGCCCTTGAAATAATAGTTGTATTATCAGTCACTTAGCATTTTGCAATATTGAGCTTTAATCATCATCAGGCTCTACTGAGAAATCTGGCTCTTCAGGCTTTTGCAACTTGAGCATCTCTACATCCTTGATCTTTTGAATCCCTTTCCTTGTGTTTGTAGCAAATCTCGAAGCCAATATAGTGACACCGAGATTCTGTTTTACTTGTGTAGTGTTAGAAGTCACAGGTCCGCGCTCTTCTTCGTCACGTTCCATTCGATCTCTTGCTTGCTCATCGATGAAATACTTGTATTCCCTCAAGCTAAGGCTATTTGCCAAAATTCTCTTCTTGAACCGTCGCCACGCAGCCTGAATGAAACAAGCAGCCCATGTCCTCCAATGGTAAGAGTAGAAACGGAATGTATGCTGCAACTTCTTGCTGTGCAGACGTCTAAACTGATTTGCCACAAATTTAAGATCTTCTGCTCTAAGTGCAAAGGCTTCAACCTCAACAAGAGCTTTAACTGTTCTCGTAGAAGAAGGCAAGTTGAGTGTAGATTTTGGAAGCAAAGCCCAAGCAAGTAACTCTTCGCCACAAAATTCACCAGGCCTTAAGGTAATTGAGTTAAAGAAACCAGTTCTTCCACCATTTGTGGTTGAGCTTTCGAGTCTCCCTCTGATGATAAAAAGCATCTCGGTTACCGGATCTCCCTCTCTGACAATGTATGTGCCTTGAGTACTTAAGGATGACACCAATCGCTCACATATCGCGTCAAGTAGTTGATCATCCATTTGTGAGAAAAAGGGAACCTGTAATTGGTTGAGAAAGCCATTATATGGTGCGAGTGTATTATAAACTTCAAGAAACTATTCTAGTTAGTTCAAATGAATGGGGAAAAATGATTGAACATATCACCCAACGACTAATTG
This sequence comes from Cicer judaicum, assembly GCA_037974835.1. NCBI lineage: Eukaryota > Viridiplantae > Streptophyta > Magnoliopsida > Fabales > Fabaceae > Cicer > Cicer judaicum. The sequence goes on from JBBPBS010000276.1 coordinate 4,376,761, forward strand.
TTGGGATGAACATACTCGTCGAACAAGGTCTAGGCAAAGGTGACGTTGGATATCTCTGCGCAGGTCTGTAGGGAGGCCTCTTAGGATTGTTTCTTCGTCAACGCCTCGAGTTGCAAGCCATTTGTACTGAACAAATCTTCGTACACGCTCTCTGAGAAATGGTGGGAGCTGGCGATGGCTCATCCACTCTTCTGTGTCACGTCGCTTGAGCCTCCACTCTTCAAGTTTCACAGTAATAGATTGCAAATAGGTCTGCATTGAGTTGAGCATGCTTATATACACATATAACAGTTCAAAAATTTGAAATGTTTCAATGTAACATTATTTTGAAGATTTGAAAATCCTAATTACCTGCATGTTACCAATTAAGTGAGCAAACAAAACCAAACCTAAGATAGCTATGAGTATTGCAAATGCAGTTTCCCCAACAAATGTGCTTGTATTTAAATTCTGGCCATAGGAACTGAAAATATAGAAAGGAAGAGATTAATTAAATGTGAATAAAATACAAGAATCAATGAAGAAAGACATGTGATGTACAACTAAATTTCATGTAAAATATTTATTTGCAAAGAAAGATAATTTAGAGAACACAACATAGGATAAAGTGAAGAGTAAGACAATCATCTTCCATAGCCAAAGCAGAACTCGTGAAAAATAACAAAGCCCAATTTATAGCAGAAGTTGTTTTCATAAGCTATTCTTAAATAATTTAAGGAAATAAACTTAAAACAACTAATCGACATGTCATAAACTGTTTCTATAAGCGCTCCCAAACAGTCTAACAAGTATTTATTCCAGTAGATACTGTTTCTATAAGCGCTCCCAAACAGTCTAACAAGTATTTATTCCAGTAGATACGTTCAAATAAGTCAATTCAATTGGATATCAAATCCTAATATCAAACCTCAAGTTCTGCAAGCCCCACCACAAACAATAGAGATACTTCTCTATAAAATCAGAGGAGAGAACATTATTTTCAACTGCTATTCCAAAAATTCCATAGTTGAAACTGGTGCTACTTTCAGGATTGCAGTTACCGAACACAGAAGTAGTATTCACCCACTTCATGCGTTCATTGTCGTTTAAAGTGCTACAATCCAAGTAGTTAAGAACACATTTCACAGGATGGTTTTCATTTCTGCATTCAGATTTCCAACAAGTTGCATGCCTTTCAATTGACAACAAATACCATGATGCCCCCAATACCTACAAGAAAATGATTTGTTTTTTTTTTCCATAATAATGTTTAATATCTAGAAATGTTGAGACATGATAACTAACTTTAAATTATGAAAGGTAACTTGTGATTGAAGAAAACTCAACATACATGACTAGCTAACATGTAAAGTACAAGGTTGTAAGCAGCTCCAGCCCAAGCAGTCTTTGTGACGACACCAGTAGCTTTAACAATCTGTGAACTTAATGGAAAAATCATGTACAATCTGGGGACATATTGAAGCAGAACAATCAATACAAGAGCATTGTTGGTATGATCAGCATGGGAGCTTCTGATTGCGGGCATAATGAACCAAATAACAATCTGCCAACAAAAAAAGACCAACAGTGTACACTATAACATCTCTTAAGGACAAAATATAAAAACAGAAAACAAAACCATGCAAATAGGCTAAAAAATGATGTTTAGATTGCTTATTACATGAAACTCTTGCATAGTTGCTATGAATCACTTGATAACTGGCATTATAAACATAAAGTTACATAACATTAACATTCTATTAGTATCTTGAAAAGAAGAAGAAACAAATCTATTTTATCATTAAATATACTCAAAGGAGATTAAGGCTCTGTTTGGCAAGGTGAAACTACTGGTTTGTAACATATAAACTTGTATGATCAATGTAGAGCTGTTTGATAACATTTTTTCTCACAAGTTTATAGCGTATTTTCACGATCTTATGACGTTTTTTGAGATACTACTTCATTTTTGAGCTTATAATGTATCATACTTTATCTCATTTTCACACTCACTATCTTAATTGATTTATTTTTTTTAATATTAATTGAAAATATATTTTATGTCAATTTCTATTTATCTATTAGTTCAATAGCTAATTTTAACAAACACTACAAACTCATCCTACCAGCTTATGCACATTATCCACTATAAGCTAACTTATCCACCATTAATTACTTTTTACCAAACAGAGCTTTAACCTACTCAAAATTCCACTGTTTTACATCACTGTGAAGTTGTCAGTAGTAAGCATAAACAAAATATTGCTAGTTTTCAATTTTTTATACTTAAACAAAATCAGTATGTTCAAGCAGAAGTGGTACCTGAGGAAGAGGCAATGCAGCTAAAAGATCTAAGAAAAACTCTGATCTCAAATACCTTCTAGCAATCAACCCTGGATCCGTAACAAGCTCACCTCTCCCAAAAACCCTTGAACTTGGTGAGACATAAGCTGTCCTAAACTTTATGACCATGTTCAGCATATAGAAAACATCAGCAAATGTCCGGAAACAAGTTACAACGATTCCTAAATTCAAATCAGTATCCATGCATGATGAATTCTTATCAGTTGATATTGCTACAGAAGGGAGGTAGAAAAACAATGGATCAACAAACAGTGATAGTATGCAAGAAAATAGGAATGCCCTTTTCCATTTCAGAAAGATATCACTTCCTGGATCAAGAATTTTCTTCTTCCACGACTCATGACTTTCTGTGAAAACCTTAAACTTTTTCTTATCGTTATCAATATCGCCACGACTAAATTTACTTTCCGGATTAAGAATTTTCTGAATCTTGTAAACTGGCATTGGCTTCTCATGATGTTTTCCCCAAACAGATTCAAGATTCTGCTTCATATCATTGGAGAACCTGTGATGTGAGATTTTAAAACCATTAATCAAATCAGTGCAAAGTTGTAATGAGCATTGGAAAGAAAAAACAGAGAAATCAAAGGATATACAATAGCAGAGGTTTAATTAACCTCACGCTCACTAGCTTCTCTTTTTTTAGCTCCATTCTTAACAATGAACTATTGTTGAAATGCTCACATTAACATTGATACTCCTATTGAATAATGATGCATTGTTGAAGCAGAAAAGCAAACTCTAAAGGGTAAACTATTTCCTTTTTACATTACTTCTTGTTGGATCAATAAAACGTGTCATGAACTTCTTCCAATGAAACAAAAGAAAAGCACTTTTTGGGGAAGATATGATATAAGTTATGAATCAAGACTCAAAGATGCAACATTTGGGGATTTGGAGAACATGGGTTTGACTTGTAAACTTAAAAAAGAGTAATAACCAACAAAACTGCCTCCCACTAACACAGCTCAAATAGTCAGCTGTGTAAATATATTAAAATGCACATTGGAGGTACAATACAATATAATACAAGTGAATCAGCAACGTGCAGACCATCATAAACTGCTTATTTAATTACATAATGTTTGTAGTGTTGTCAATCACAGATTGCGGAAAATTATGTTGTGTTCAAATTTTGCTATGTTACAGGACTACAATACTGTTTTAGCCGTTATTTAACAAAACTTTGTATTGAATCGTGTATTACAGAACAATAGCAATTAGTTAAAATTCTGTTACACTATAGTGCTATAGCAGCGCTATTTGACGACGTTGAATGTTTGTTATCAAGACAAAGCATACAGAAGTAGTTGCAAAAGCATATCCATCCATAGATTGTTTCACTTTTTTATTTGTAGGAATATTTTCCATTGAAGTAGATGTAGTAGACTTAGAAAATCAAGACAAAGATCATCAGGCATCTAACTATCCATAAAAGAAACTCATAGATTTAAATTTCAATGTTATCATTGTACAAATACATATATGGATAATGTAACAAAAAAAATATCTCCGTAAATTTTTTGGAAAAAACTTAGGTGCAATTCTACTATTAGAGTAAAATATGTAGAAAGGGAATTTTGGTGTTTTATATTTTAATTATTTAATTAAATCAACATTACCATTAGAACAACACCTAAGTTGTGTCTAAATTATATTAAGAAAGGTCATTCAAATAAATAAAAAATTAATGTTCAAATCAAATACTTTTAAAAAACAAAACACTTCTATATTTTTTTTAATGAAGTCTAATAGTCGTGGCCTGCACAAGAGGCAGAAGTTGACGGATCATAATATATAAACAACCATTTCATAATTCATAAGAAAATCATAAACTAGTAATCCCATTTGAATCAACAATTTTACACTCTGTCATATATTTATATAGTCTTTATCAAAAAAATTCTGTGATTTTTTTATGAACACGAGGCTATTATTATGCCATTAACCTAAGACAACAATAATTTATCATCCTGAATAAAACATCAAAAAGTGATCAAAGTAATAAAATATCCTTCACTCAGCTATATATGGGCCTCGATCAACGAGAAGAATGTGATTAATTGTTTAGTGAAAGCTCAAAGTGAGAATACCCACCACTTATCAACACTTTGGCAGACTTTATCACTTCCAATTTGGTACTCTTAACACACCCCTCTCACGTCCAGGATTGGACTGGACATCCGGAACGTAACCCAAGTAGCTTGTAGCAAGTGGTCTACTGGATCTTGGATAAACTCTGGAATAAAATTATATACATTTTGTCAAACATTACCTTCTACAATGTCAGAATCAAAATGAGAGAAAAAAACTATGGGATCTAGTCAGTAAAACCTTCCACTATGCAAAATAATAATACACCACAGTCTTCCGAGTAACACTAAATAAAAACCATCACAGAAAAGTTGAAAACAGACATTAACAAATAACCTCGACAAAATTGAGTATTCCAAACTGAATCACAGAGAAGGTAAAACTAGTAGCATAGTATATAAAAAATACTAACTAATTGATAGGAATAACATACTGAAGTTGAAGACAAAACTGAGCAAATTTAATGCACATCCATCTATCATCGGAAACAAAAATCTTCTTCTTCTTCTTTTCTCGTGTAGCCGCCGGTCTCTTGTCACGGGTTTCTTCTTTTTCTCCTCTGTTTCAGCTCTTTGGAAATGGAACATTTCTTTTTTTTTTTTTGGCAAGCATGTATCTCTTTTGAATTTCATATGGGCCAGGCCCAAAAAAATACTAACACAAACTTGTTCTTTTTTTTCTTTCTTTTACGAGGAAAAAAATAAATACTGTCAATATTTACACGGATTCAATTAGTTATTAAATTGCATATATAGTAACACGATGAATTCCTCAAAAATGGCATAAAATTATTTTAATCCCTCCTACTCTTTTTATTTCTCTCCTTTTGTTTTTTCTTTTAGTAACTAATTTGGTGAATCATACTTGCAGAGTGAGTCACTTAACAATACAGTATCATCATTCATCAATCAATACTAACGTAAGAGTACAAACTCTCAACCAAGACTTGTAGCATATCAGTCTATCCATCCATCATAGTTTTTAAGTAACTGCTTATTTTGTCTTCTATTTTTTATCATAATATAAATGATATATAAAATAAAGTAGAGGTATGTAAAAATATGATTATTTTTAAAAATTTGTAACTTTAATTCAGATTATTTTTTTATAAAATTTTCAAAATTTATTTAAAAAAAAAATATAACAAATATCAAAACTTTTTTTTTGAAAAAAAAATGAAATAATTTTTTCCTTACAAAATTTTTTAGAGAAAAATCAAAAATATATATTTTTTGATTTTTTTTTTGAAAAAAAAATCAAAACTTTTTTACCTAGAAATTATTTTTATCTATTTTTTTTGGGAAACATCAAAAATAAAAAATTTACCAAAAGACATTTTGAAGTTCTTTTTTTGAAAAAAAAAATTATTGGAAAATTTTTAACATTTATTTTTCTTAAAAAAAATTAATATTTTTTTATCAAAAGAATTTCAAGATTTTTTTTTAAATAATTATTTTGAAATTAATTTTAACTAAAAATTTATTTAAAATATTAAACTAGTTTATATTTATAAATCAGTTTTAAACCGATTTAGAACTGCACTGAACTTTATTTAAAAGTGATTTTCAATAATTAAATCAAACTATTAATATAGTATAATGCAGTTCGATTTTTGTACCATGAATAACCCTAAAATATACTACTAAAATCACGCTTTCAATAGTATATTGCACTTAAATTTACATTCCCATAACTTTTCTTTCGATAAAAAAAAAATCTTAGAATTGAGAGGGAGTTTGAACATCATCTAATTTTTGTGTTATTGAATCAATTTCTTAAATTTTATTGATGAGAAAAACGTATCTAAATTGTTGAAATAAGAAATAAAGACTCTAAAGAGATATATTGTTATTTTTTTGTTAAAAAAATAAATCATTTATTACCAAAAAAAAAAATTAAACGGAGAGTAATAGAATCAGTAGACATCATCTTCTTAAATATAAGAAGAAAAAACTTTTCAATAGAACCAAAAAGTATTTTTGTCATTTTAAAATATTATGCATACAAGTTTCACATAAATAGGACAACTTAAAAAAAAAATTGAAATGATAATTTTTAAAGGAGAAGTATGAAAGAGTAGTAAGATAGTTTAGTAGTTTAAAAGAGTTGGAGTGAAAAAAAAATTATATGTTAAATTTATGCTTATAATAAAACCCTTACTTTCCAACGAAAATGAGAGGAGAAAAAGAATCTAAATTACGACTCTCTTTCGCAAGTTTCTTCCATTCGGTGATTTACTTTTTTTTAAATTATATGGATTTCATAAAATAATAAGCAGTCTATGAATATTTAGATATTTTCAAATATATGTAAGTATCATTTAATTTAAAATTAAATAGAAATGAATGTTGTCTCATCCTCTTTGATGTTTTATTTTTTATTTCATCATATATTATGCGAGCTCCAAGATTAGGTCACCTCTTTCGAGATTATAGAAAAAGGAGCAGATTCAACTAGTTGCATCAATCACCTAAATAAAAAGTTTCACGTCAGATCTTATAATCGGAGAACCTCAGCTTTTGCTTGGTCTGAATGACACATTCAACAGTAAATATTTCTAGATAGCCGTGTCATTATTCATTACGAAGGATGTAAAGACACTCATTTATGGAAATCTATCGGTTAACTTGAATAACTTTGATAACTTGAACGTATTTAAAGGAGAAATTAGTTATTAAAATAAATAAATAAAAATTATTTAGATAAAAAATAATAGTTGATTATAAAAGAAATATAAAAAAAATTAACAAAGATAAAAAATTGAAAGGTACACAATCTCAACATTTCATTTATTAGATAATATATTGTTAATTACTCAAATTTAATTTTGGTGCTCTATCAATGATATTTATTTTCATATCATGTGTATAAAAAAAATCCATAAGCATAACTTCTGTAAAATAGATATAAATTACCTGCCAGAACTATTTCATGTCCTCAATCACTTATAACTTAATTAAAAACATGCCATTTGAGTATTTGAAACAAAGACCCCGAATAAAACCCATTCATAATCACACATAAGGGAAGCCGGGGATATCCGTGGAGTTCGAACGAAAATATTGAGGTGCTAAATTTTTTAAAATTTGAATAAATAAATAAAAAGGTACAGCACAGTATTATAAATTTATAAAAAATACAAAGACAATAAAACTCTTAATTTTTATAAGATAGAACTAACGTATTGAATTTTAATAGTTAAAAATTAGTTTATAAATTTTTTTTTCAAACATTAAAATTTTATAGATTAATTATTATGTTTTGTCAATATAAATTTTTTTACATCACAATCATCTATAAATTTGATTTTAAAAATAATTATAATATGTTAATATATTTTATTAATATGCAGTTATGATTAATTGACAATAAAATATTTTTATATTGTTGATACATACAAATTAAATTCAAATTTTTAAACTATTAATAAAATTTTCTTAACTATAAAGACAAAAATAATATATATATATATAT
>JBBPBS010000276.1:4385312-4415110 GCA_037974835.1 Cicer judaicum
TTTTAGAATCATATAATTATTTGGTTTGATTTTTATATCTCTATATAAAATTAACAATTATACCTTCAATTATAATTCACAACTCACATATTTAGAATTTAAATAAAAAAATTTAATTTACTTTATAATTATAATAGTTGTTTTTATAATTATTTTTATAAATATTTCCTTTTAATTTTTTTATAATAGACATTTAAATTATAGTTTGATCAACAAAAATTAATGTATTTGATTCATAACATTAATCAAATAAATCATTTTTTATTAATCAAATTATAAATAAAATGAATCTTTATAATGTTATTAGAACATAAAGGTTAACACAAAATATAACCCACATATAATATTGTGTAAAATAAAGAGCATCACATTTTGAAATATACATTTTGTATTTATATTTCAATACACATCATTGTATATGTATTTTATTTTTTTATTAAATTGTGTTTCAATAATATTACTTAAATAAATAAATAAATAAAAAATACTTTTTGAAAAATTATTGAAGAATTTAGTACAGCGCCTCCTATGTCCCCAATAAACTAAAGCACGAAACCAAGGTGGTAGTACCACAAGGCACCCACCTCAACACAGAAAAAAGCATATATTTTAACAAGATACAGAACACTTTTTAACAAACTAATAGCGACTGCCTTAAAAAGACTGTTTTACATGCAACAAAACTAGAAGAATTCGGCGTAGATAAAAGAACATAAGCCATCATAAGCAAGAAAGTGACTAAACCGATTAGGGTAGAAGCTCAGGGCATATTGCCCAACTAAACATATGCACACTGCAGTTGAAAACACTAGATTTACAAATTTCCGGTTATCTTTATCTTCTGAACCATCGCATTACAAACTCTTAAAAATCAACTTCTGCGTCGATGTACATCCTTTAACCCATTTCTGCACAATATGGACATCTCATATGTCAGCACAAATGCATGTAACAATACTTACTGCAGAATTAAGAATTTAGAAACTCAAGGTTGCATGATCATGCGCCTTAAGGATGCACACCAAAAGTTGTCACCAACACTTATTGCAGGTTAAAAAAGCTGTTACGACACGAATAAAACACCTTAAGGTTGCATACCAAAAAATCAAACAAGCAAAATATTAAGAGCAGTCACAAGATTTTTGTATAATGGTACAAAAGAAGAGGAGGAAAAAATGCTGAGCATGAAACTCTCTGTATAACTTAAGAACACTTCAACACAATCACCTCTATGAAACAAGTTTAAAACACTTACAAAGCAAGGTTCACTAAAATCATTAAATATAACATTTAAAAAAATATTTATTTGAAAGAAAACACAAGTTTAAAACAGGCAACCATCAAGTGATACCAAGATAAATGAAGCCAGAGAGATGGAACCTAACCCGTTAGCATGTTTTACACCCTCATGTGAGTCACGCTCATTGTAAGGAGGTGACTTGCTAGAGCTGCGGCTCCGAGGTGACAAGCTTCCCAGACCAGGGGACTGCTCACGAGAAATGGGATGTCGAGGTGGACTGCGGCTCCGACGTCTTCCAGAACCACTACCAGAACTACACTCCCGGGCAAAATGACCCGGTTGACCACACAAAAAACATTTCGAAACCCCACCAAACCAACCACCACCACCTCTGCCTCCCCTTTCACCTCCACCTCCACCTTCCCTTCTAACTCCACCTCCACCTTCACCTCCACCTCCACCTTCCCTTCCAACTCCACCTTCCCTTTCAACTCCACCTTCCCTTCCAACTCCACCTCCACCTTCCCTTTCAACTCCATCTCCACCTTCCCTTCCAACTCCACCTCTGCCTCCAGAGTTGTAAGAAAGCTCTACCCTCCAACCATGTCTACCTGCTCCATGGACAAAAATTGAGAAAGCAAGGTAAATAGTAGGAAATATTAAGCAAACCAAGTGCCTTCCTATTGAATAGAGCGGAAGCAAATACTAATCCATATTTTAGAATTGAAAAGAAAAAAAAAAAAAAAAAAAAAAAAAAAAAACTCCTGGCAAAACATAAAGCACACTGATGAAAATTTTCTAAAACACAATGGTTGTTGAACCGGTATACATAGATTTCGATAAGTTTCATGCTAAAAAATATCTGAGAATTGTGAAAAAGTAAAACTCACAAAATGCATTAACAGTAGTATAAGCCAGTGGGTTTAAGACTGGAGTGGTTTAATATGTATATTTATATGTTATTAAGTTTTATATCATATGATGCATACAAAAATAATATAATGATGTTTAATACTAAATATTATAAATCCAAAAACGTATATATCATTAAAATTTTGAAATGTTTTGTTATCTGAATAAAAATAATGGAAAGAATGTCAAGCAATATGGAGAATAGAGCAGTGGTTTAAAGATTGGTATAACAATAAATCCAGCAGGTTAATTAATGCATATAATCTTGGGGCAGTGAAGAAAGAGCATTTCCACAAAAATGAATGAACTGCAAGCAAGTTGAGCCATACCGAAGTGGTGATAGCAATGTCATTGTAATAAAAGTAAAAAATGGTTCTACACATACCATCTAATTCACGAATAGCATCTAGCGCATTTCTGGGGTCATAAAAGTCAATGAAAGCGAAACCAGGAGGCCTCCTTGAAATCCACACGCTACACAAATAACATTAATAGAATTAAATTATTACCAAATCAAGAACAAGTATAAAGTATAACAGAAAGATTCAAGAAAACCATCTACTAAGGAAATTTTAAAAGATTGAGAAATATGATTCAAGAAAGATTCGTTTACTTTCGTATAGCTCCAAAAACATTGAAATCATCTTCAAGTTCCCTCCTGGACATTCCTGGATCAAGATTTCCAATATACACGCGACTCATCGTTTCAACTGAAACCAAATCAATAACCTACCAGTCACAAACAACACAAAATGAAAAAATGAAAAAATACAACAAAACAGTGATTGGCTCATGTATGAAAATGTCACAAGATTTTCAACAATTCCATGTGAAGAAGATAATACTCTGGAAATAAAAAACACGCAACTTTGCATTTCAATGAGAAAATAATGCGGGTGAAGAAAACCACGTATAAGCTAAAATTTGAACCTGAAGAGGATGTGGTGAAGATTGAAATATTTGAACTTGCAACGCATCAAGTGATAATCAGTTATTATATACCTCATCCCCTCATTTTAAAACAACTTCTTTTAATTTTCATACACAATTTCATTTTATTTTTATTTCTCTTTTCTAATTACATCATTAATGTATTATATGCACTGCATCATTCTCTTTTATCTTAAGTAAATATTACCAAATATTTTTTTTTCAAACTTACTTTCTATTAATACTGTTAATTTATTTTAAAATACAAAAAGTTAAATTTTAACACATTTAATCATAAATATTGTTTTAAAAAAATCAGCACATTAAATTCATCATTTAATTTTCTTAGTATTCAATCAACCTATACTTAGTAGTATAAATGTATTGAGACCAAGGTGGTATTTATTTATCAATTTAAGACAATCAACTACAAATTAAGTGGCAAATTGTAGGTACTAAACTAAAAAATACATTTCATAATCAACCGTCTGTTTATTTAAGACGATTAACTATAATGAGTAAAAAAAAAATCAACTATAAAATAAGTTACTAAACTAATTCTCTTAAAAAAAATACCTTTCATAAAAATTAAAAACAATACAATAAATAGTAAATTGACTTGGCTCAATTTCACTTTCCCTATTCCGTTACTCTTAAAATTCGTACTAAAATTTCAAAATTAGAAACCCCTAATCTAAAATGTATTCTACTTCTTTCTCTTTTCTCTAATCATCTTCTTCGTTGCTCTCTCTCTTTCTCCCTTTTTTCCACATGCCATCACACTTTCATCACCTTCTTTCTACGGTTCTTTTATCTTATTCTTTCTCATTCACTTTTATTTTTTTCACATTTGAGCAGATTTTCCACAATAAGTTCATTTCAACTACTACATTCTCTTGGTTTGTTAGGAAACACACAAAAATAAAAATAGAATAAGTTAGGAAAAAATTTAAAGATTATAACTCATTTGCATTTTTATTTTTTTTTTGGAAATTATGGTTTTTATTAATTTAAGTTCACTTTTAACAATATTCACTTATTAATAGATTTAATTTGTATTACACTGTCGATCAATTTCGATATTTGAAGTATGAAATATATTTGGTTTAGTATAAATGATAATAATGGGACCTTTTATGTTATAATTTCTAATGGATAGAAATTAAAGATTTTATTGATATCAGCGTAAATAATTTCCGTTTGTATTGAATGATTGGTTACCAATGTTTGTTGGCTTACTCATGTGAGTTGGAGTCAGATAGGATTATAATAACTATTTCGGCCTCAATAGATTCAATATTTTCGTCTATATATAATTAATTACGATTACAATTTCAAGCAGAATCGCAACACTCACCAATCAATCATCAGTTGAAACACATGGAAGATTCCCACTATTACGACGTCATTATCATCGGAGCTGGCATCATGGGCAGTTCCACCGCCTACTACGCCGCCAAACGCGGCCTCAAAACCCTTTTACTTGAACAGTTCGATTTCCTCCACCAACGTGGTTCCTCCCACGGCGAATCTCGCACCATTCGTGCAGCCTATCCTCAACACTATTACTACCCTTTAGTCATCAAATCTTATCAACTCTGGCAACAGGCCCAAGCCCAAGCAGGCTACAACGTCTACTTCAAAGCCCATCATTTCGACATGGCCCCGTCCAATGATCCCACCATGCTCGCCGTCATCAACAGTTGCCGAGAAAACAACGTACCTTATGAACTCCTCCGCCGCGAGCAGGTCGTCGATAAATTCTCCGGCCGCATCGACATTCCAGAAGATTGGGTTGGTCTCTCAACAGAGCATGGCGGTGTAATAAAAGCCACAAAAGCGGTGGTAATGTTTCAGACACTGGCACGGAACAACGGCGCCGTTTTGAAAGACAATGCAGAAGTTATAGACATCAAAAACGACGGTGGCGTTGTCGTTTTAACAAAAAGCGGTGAAAAGTTTCGAGGGAAAAAATGCGTTGTTACAGTTGGAGCGTGGGTGAATAAATTAGTTAAGAAAATCAGCGGAGTTGAAATACCGATACAACCATTGGAAACTCACGTTTGTTATTGGAGAATAAAGGAAGGGCACGAAGGGAAATTTACACTTGGGAGTAGCGATTTTCCAACTTTCGCTAGTTGTGGAAAGGTTACCGTGTACGGAACACCCGCGTTTGAGTATCCGGGTTTGGTTAAAGTTGCGGTTCATGGTGGTAACCCGTGTGACCCGGACAAGAGACAGTGGGGCCCACTTGTTATGATGAACGAGTTGAAAGAATGGGTTGAAGGGAGATTCTGTGGTTTTGTTGATTCTACAGAGCCTGTGGTGAAACAATCTTGCATGTATTCAATGACACCTGATGAGGATTTTGTGATTGATTTCTTGGGTGGTGAGTTTGGGAAGAATGTGGTTTTGGGTGGTGGATTTTCGGGTCATGGGTTTAAGATGGCTCCTGTTATTGGTAAGATATTGACTCAACTCGCGCTGGATGGGGAAACCAATGAGGTTGATTTGAAACATTTCAGGATTGGAAGGTTCAATGTGGCATCTAAGGTTTAGGTAATTTTCTTCTCTTTAATTATGTTTTGGTTATGCATATGGAATAATTGAGAAAAATGTGTTGAATGTATTATAAATTTATAATTATGATTGCCGGATGAAATAGTATGTTATTGTAGTTGATTGAAGCAATTGAAGTTTGCAAATGTTTTGTTTGAAACTTGATATTTGTATCAATGTACTGCTCTCTTGAAACGGTGCTGCTAGTAATCGAATTCAAATTTTTTAGAGACCAAGCTCATGGGTGGTTTTCACCCTACTGCAGAAAAATAATGTACTTTTTTTTGGGGTTTTAACCAAACGGTTTCTAAGATAAGGACTCTAGTAATTCTAAGTTCAGCGCAAAGATAAATAAAAGCTGATCATAATTATTTCACTAAAAATTTAAATTCAGATTCTTCACAACGGAAATTGATTAACTTCTTGAGCTAAACCATTTGGTAAAGAAGAATGTACATATAACAACATAAATGGTGACAACAATAACTGTCCTTTAGAAGTTGGTGTTTTTAGTTCAAAAGATGAAATAGGCAGAGTTGGATAATTTAAATAAGAATGAGTGAGTTACAATGTACTTTTAAATAATGAAGAAAAAAACAATTTGTGGACCCTCTTTATGTCCCTTTTTCTCTAAAATAGGTTAGTGGAATTAAAAAGGGTTGCTTTGGGATAGTTGAATGTGTTATGATTACTAAAATCAACTACTGTATCATTGGCTGCTTGAATAAGATATATGAACCAGAAAAAGGAAAACATCATTTAATAATTCTTAATTATCATTAGTTAGAGGACACAAAGCCATAGTTGTGTCTGCCACTGTTTTGACCCATGTAAGACATATTTTTAGGAACTTTTTTTTTAGTAATGGAAGTTTTGGAGGTTCTCTACTCCCAATATCTTGAAGTAACTAGTAAAAGCTTCAACCTTGTATTGTGCTTCGTTACTTTTCCTTTATTTTTGAACTATAGGTTTCAAGTTAGGAGCTAGTGTGCAGTTAAGCTGTTTTCTCTCTTCATGCTGCAAATTGGATTGTGATTCTTGTACTCCAATTGTGGAGATATGCTTTGACTGATAGATTTCGTCTCACATCTACTTTTTTCTTATTATGGAACAAGATGTTTTAGATTGAAAATTGCTTCCTCTCGGTTCTGCTTTATTTATTTATTTATTTTTTGAAATAGGAATACTTTCATTAAGCTGGTTCTGGCAATAAATCAAAGGCCACAACCGCAGAAATACAAATAGGTGTCTCTTCAATTCTCTTCAATCCAAACATAATCTGAATTAGAAGAAAGAACAAAGTTAGCTAGATAATGAGCAACTTGATTAGCTACACGCCCAATATGGGTAAAGGTAATAGAATTAAACCTAGTCATTAAATTGGTGCAATCTCCTGCAATTGTATAACTTTGCCTTAATCTGATTGTGCATATAAATTCAAAAATAGTAGGTCTTTTGCAAATTCCGACACCAACAGGCCGCCACTAAAACAATGCCGTCTGCGTCCCTAATGACAGCTGCGATTCCCCATTTTCTTTCCTTCGAAGGACCTGCTGTGTCAACGTTCAGTTAACCTTCAAACGGCAAACACCATCTGATATTTGAATCCGGCACTGACGTGAACTGATTCGGGAGCTGCATTATCTGCATTATCCCTAGGAATTTCCATTCCTTCTAAGCACCTTTTATTTCTAATTCTCCAAATTTCATCACATAGCCATAACCAATTGAACCACATCCTCATCTTCACAAGTAATTACTTACTCTAGCCAAGCACTAAATGTGCTGATTGAGTCAGTACTGCTGCCAAAGCAAATTCCTCTAAGGAAGATGCAAACCATACGGATCTAACCCATTCAAGTTCATGAACAAATGTTCTATGGTTTCATTATGCTGATCACAAAAACGACATAGTGGGCTGCATCAAACTCCTTTATAATGCTTTATTTGTTTTCTTTGATTAAGCTTTATGATGCTGTTGTTTTTATGATTCTGTTCACTTGAAAGCTGTTATGAATTGTGTATGGGTATACTTCTAATATTTTTCAACGATGAGTAAACTGTGTTTATAGCAAAGGTCATTTACACATTATCTGTAGCATTTGCATTTTAAAAAGTTACATTTTGTAATATTTTTATTGTGAATAGCTTAAGTTGTTCTAGTTCATGCACTAGGCTTATTTAATATTTGAAGTTTTTAGTTTTTACACATTTAAACCTTATTCTGAAAATTGAAAGTCAGCCATTGTATTATTAGGATTTTATCAAGGAATGGTCAAATGAATTTGTTTCCTCTTATTTTACCTACTACTCTTTCTTTTGGTCTATTTCTTTATTGTAATTCCATTTGGATGCTCTGTTTTTTCCTAAGCTCAGTTCTTCTTTTAAATTGTTTCTGCAGTTTATGTCAAGCTGATATTGGTTATATTTGCAGGAATTTGAAAAATCTAATATTTGGTTCAAAAAAATGGTAAGGAGAATGTAAGAGGAGGAAGGGAGATCAGTCTTAATCTTATTTGTGTATTTGAAGGTGAAAAGGAAAGAACATAAAATGTAGGTCTAGGGTATTTAAGTTACAGTTATTGTTTTATTTAGTTGGTGACAATTGCTGCAAAACTTTAACAATGAAGTTGTTGATGTATATTGTATGTTGCATATTTTTATTGAATTGTTGCAAGAGTATGGGGATTCAAATCTAACATACATGGAAATCAAACTTGGGACCTTTCAATTAAAGAAGTAGTGTGCAACCATTAAACCAACAATTCAATCATGTTAATAAAAAAAAACGTTTATACTTATATATATTCACTAATATTCTTAAAAAGATTGATATATAAGCTTTGAACCAGTTATTCGTTACAATAAGTGTGCCTAATTTACACATGAAATTTCGGCACTATCAAAAGAATTATAAAGATAACACATTTGATAAAGTCTTGTGTCATGTACTCTTTTGATTACAGAAGAATTCGAAACGCTAGTCCCACATGGGTTGTTTCTAAACTACTGGAAGTTAAGTTATCTTTATAAGTACAATAATTTTAAATACAAGAATAATTGTGTATCTGCTTATACCACATCATTGATACATGAATACTTGACAATATATTAAATATTAAGTGTTTCACTCTTCGGGTAGTGACTAATCTTTATGGTATTAAATTAACTAATATTCTGTCAAAGGTGGAGATTACCAGTAGTTTCATGTTTTAAAGGAAGCTAATCAAAACTTTGCCAAGTTTTATATTTCCTTTGTTGAGTAAAGTAGAATTTTTAATGTTGTTTCCTCCTTTTATTTTGATAATGTGTTTGTCACTGATTCATTGGATTCTATAATTTTTATTTTTTATATGATGAGTACTCAATTATTATTTTTAAATACGCAATTCAAAATAATACTAACATTTGTCGAGATAATCCATACCATGGTAACATTTGTCAATTAAAATAGTAGAATTATAGTTCTAGCTATGTCATAATTGGATTATGGGAGTGCATGCCAACAGTGTAACTCTAACAGCTCAATAACGAGCATCAACTGAGTTCTGTTGCAACTGTTCTAGCTACAAGTTACAGATAGATTGGTTCAATTACGTTGTAACTCGTAGCTAGAACAGTTGCAACAGAACTCAATTTATGCTCGTTATTGAGTTGTTAGAATTACACCGTTGACATGCACTCTCATAATTCAATTATGACATAGCTAGAACTATAATTCTACTATTTTAATTGACAAATGTTACCATGGTCTATATTATGTTGACAAATGTTAGCATGGTCTGGATTATCTCAACAAATGTTAGTATTATTTTGAATTGCGTATTTAAAAATAATAATTGAATACTCATCATATAAAAAATAAAAATTATAGAATCCAATGAATTAGTGGCAAACACATTATCAAAATAAAAGGAGGAAAACAACATTAAAAATTCTACTTTACCCAATAAAGTAAATATAAAACTTGGCAAGGTTTTGATTAGCTTCCTTTAAAACATGAAACTACTAGTAATCTACCTTTGACAGAATATTGGTTAATTTAATATCACAAGTGTCAGACACTACCCAAAGAGTGAAACACTTAATATTTTTTTACATTTTTGTTATCCTTTTAACAAAAGACGTAAAACAGAGTAAATTTATGTGTAGTATAAAGAGTAACATAATATATTATCAAATATTCATGTATCAATGATGTGGTATAAGCAGATACACAATTATTTTTATATTTAAAATTATTGTACTTATATAGATAACTCAACTTCCAGTAGTTTAGAAACAACCCACGTAGGACTAGCATTTCAAATTCTTCTGTATTTTTAGAAGATTTGTTAAGATTTGTATTTAGTACCGATGTGAGACTAACATTTCGAATTCTTTGTTTTTTTAGAAGTTTTGTATTTATTACTGATGTGAGATTAATATTTCAAATCCGTGTTTTTACAATATTTGTATTTATTTCAAATTCTTCCGTTTTTATCATTTAATTTATTGTCTTTTAATTAAATTAATTTTTTTTAATTTTAACGATTTGTATATTAAAACATATAAAGAGCTTACCAATTATGTATACTCCAACGTTGAGAAGCAGGTAGGTGACTAACGTATGTATTTTGTAAATCGCTTTGGCTTGCATGTTGCCACCATTTACTAATAAATAATGACAAAAACAACAAATGTGTGTCATCAGTGGCGTCTGTCATAGAAAAACAAAGACGCGCAGCCAAAAGATTCCACCTTTTCTATACACTCAGATATTATTATAAATATTAAACACACTTTCATCACCATCCTTCACACACACTCACTCCAATTCCCTTCTCAAGAGATCCATACAATCTATGGAAGATTTAGTACAGTTCGACTTAATTGTCGTCGGAGCTGGCGTCATAGGAAGTTCCACCGCCTATTACGCCGCCAAACACGGCCTCAAAACCCTTTTACTTGAGCAATTCGATTTCCTCCACCACCGTGGATCCTCCCACGGCGAATCACGCACAATTCGTGCTACCTATCTCCAACCTCATTACTACCCTCTCGTTCTCCAATCCTACAAACTTTGGTTAGAAGCCCAAGCCCAATCAGGCTACAACGTTTACTTCAAGGCCCGTCATTTAGACATGGCCCACTTCAACGACCCAACAATCTTAGCCGTCATCGAAAACTGCCGGAAACACGGCGCCCAACACCACCTTCTCAACCACATGCAGGTCGCCCAGAAATTCTCCGGCAACTTCAACATACCGGAAGATTGGGTGGGCCTGTCCACAGAACACGGTGGGGTAATAAAGCCCACAAAAGCCGTTGCTATGTTTCAGACACTAGCTTACAAAAACGGCGCCGTTTTAAAGGACAATGCTGAAGTAACTGATATTAAAAACGACGGAGGCGTTGTCGTTTTAACTGCGAGCGGTGAAAAGTTTCGCGGTAAAAAATGCGTGGTAACTGTTGGGGCGTGGGTGAATAAGTTAGTTAAGAAGATAAATGGAGTTGAACTTCCGATACTACCCGTGGAGTGTCACGTAACTTACTGGAGAATTAAAGAGGGGCATGAAGGGAAATTCGCAATTGGGAGCGATTTTCCAACTTTTGCTAGCTTTGGGAGTGTGTATGTGTACGGAACACCAACTTTGGAGTATCCGGGTTTGATTAAAGTTGCGGTTCATGGTGGTAACCCGTGTGACCCGGATAAGAGAACGTGGGGCCCACTTGTTATGATGAATGAGTTGAAGGAATGGATTGAAAGGAGATTTTCTGGTTTGGTTGATTCGAGTGAACCTGTGGTGAAACAATCTTGCATGTATTCAATGACACCTGATGAGGATTTTGTGATTGATTTCCTGGGTGGTGAGTTTGGGAAGAATGTGGTTTTGGGTGGTGGGTTTTCGGGTCATGGGTTTAAGATGGCTCCTGTTATTGGTAAGATATTGACGCAACTTGTGGTGGATGGAGAGACTAATGAGGTTGATTTGAAACATTTCAGAATTGGAAGGTTCAACTTCACCTCGAAGATTTAAGTATTTGAGTTCTGAATGAATTTCTCTCTTTTGTCGTTAAATCTAATAATAATAATAATAATAATAGAGATCCAAAATATTTTCCTATGGTTGTTCGTATGTTGCTTTGTCAACTAGTGTTTGTAATTCATCTTTTTATGTTTTCTTAGTTGCATGTTACAAACGATTCACGTATTTGTGACATGAGACTATGTTCAATTTTTAATCAGTAACGATATTTGGGTGTTCCCTTTTCTAAGTTTCGTTTTTTTTTTCCAACATTACTATAATCAGAGTTGTGGGGTCTATCTTTGCATCAATTAATTTAATTTAAACGGTAAAACATATGTTCAATTCATAATCAAATTCATGGAGTAGAACTCCACTTAATTAACTAACCGGTGAAGTAATTATTTGAGTTGGACCAATAAGATGATAAGAGTTAATATTATGGCAGAATCCACTACGGAGTAGGCATGGGCTTAAGCCATATAACAAGTAATAAACCACGTGACTATAGTAGTAAATTAGATCAAAATCTTTGGACCAGATAGTGTAAGTTTTTTAAGTAGAAAAATGATTTATACGAAGCCCCTTACTGAGAGCAGCAAGCTACCAAGCCAATCAAGATCTAAAAATAAGTTTTTCTATCCTTCTGTATTCTTAAATACAATACAAGTTTGGATTTTTTTATAAAAAAAACACATCTAAATCAAGAACTTTCGAGAATATAGGAAGAAAAAAAATAAAAAATAATTTGCACAGTATATCATAATTCCAAGCCGCAAGCCAGACTATCTCGTTATTCTCCATCTTTTCAACAAGCATGTGAAATCAATAGTATTAAATTTTGTTATTTTTTATAAACAATTTTATTTTTTTATATTATTATTTATATCTGAAGATAAATAATTTATTATTTGATTACGAAATCAATCAAATTTTTAGTTAGTTGATAATTTGACTGTTGCGCTTGAATTCCACACATTTTTAGTATCATTGAGGATCATTTGAAGAAAAAGCACATGTAAATATTGTCAATGAATCATATCGTGAAAATAGAAAAAAGAAATTAATTGTAAAGTATTACAAATTCCTAAAATGAAAATGATCACACAATAACACATAATTAGCCGCAAACTTATATTTTTGTAAACCATAACTTATGGTAAGTAGGATTAACATTTGTCTATAAACAATAACTAGTAAATTTTTATGTAAATTGTATTAATAAGAGGGTAGAATTAAAAAAAAAAAAATTAAGAGCACTTTTAGTATTACTCTTATAATTATTGAAAAATTGTTTCGCATATGATTAAATTTTTATAGTTAATTTAGTGTCTGATGAAAAACCATTCACGTAGAATAATATAAATAAATTACATATTTAACCAACATTTTATATCTTATTTTTTACTGTGCTAAAATTTACATCAAGCAGCGTAAGTTATAAAATAAATTACTTAAACTCCATCTTTATTATTTTTTTTTCACCATATTCCTCTTCCACTCAATCCCTCTTAGAACGATAATAAAGAGGTAAAAAATAAAAATTAAACTTAAATGAAAAGGAATTTAAATTTGGAGGAGTATTTTTTCAGAGACCAATTTAAAAATTATTTACTTTAATGATTTGTCAAATCAGAACTGTTACGCACATGTGAACATTACAATGACAATATGTCACTTTTTTAATAGAACTAAAAAAAAAATTTGCAGACAAACAATTTTATAAATGCTAAGGTTGTTAATATGGTACCACTTAAAGGGCTTAATTTAAAAAAGAACTTTTATTTAAGAATTCAATTAAACATATAAAATTAAAAGTTTAATTTAATATTTTTTTACTAAACTTGACGTTAAACAACTAGTAATTAAATGTTTCAAATATAATTTACTTTTACTTAGTTTGTCAATTTTCCACGAAGAGCAAAATTTTATGGGCACCAAATTTCTTATTTTCTAAAAATAAAAATAAAAAAAGAGAGTTGAAAAGTACATTTAATCCAATTAAACTCACGCGTTGAGAAATCAATTTACTCGTAATTGATTTTGTTTCCTTTGACAATATCGTAATTGATTTTCTAGATTACGTTTCTTTGTATTCAATTCAATTCAACGCTGAGAAAATAGAATGATGGACCCACTTTCAACGTTGAAAGTACTCATGACTCATATCGGTTACCGTTCACAAATCTTCAAACTAATCTCATCCCTTCGATCGAGCACAATAAAAAGAAAATAAATAAATACTTTTTGACTCTCTCACGTCTATATATAATTAAGCTCACCCATATTCACCATTTTTCCTACTAGTATTTATTTTCCTTTTCCAATCCAACTTAAACTAACTTATTCTTCATTCCATGACATTGTTCTTTTGATTCATAAATCAAAACCTAACTCTTCACTATTTAGTAAAGATGACATTAGAGTTAATCAAATTCCCAAATTTGAATGAAGACAAAGCATTACAAGAAGCTGCTTCAGAAGGATTAAAGTCAATGCAAAACCTCGTCAATCTTCTCTCTAACCAACCCTCTCATCTACACTCCGATCTCACCAACGAAACCGTTTCCAAATTCAAAAATCTCATTTCTTCAATTAACCGTACCGGCCACGCCCGCTTCCGCCGCGCTCCCGTACCACTCCCACCGCCGCCGCCGGTTCAATTTCAAAATCCTCAACCTCAGAACAAGACATTAACTCTCGATTTCACTAAACCTAACATTTTGAGATATAACCCTAACTCTTCAAATCTCGAATTCACCAAAGAAACTTTCAGCGTTTCATCTAACTCCTCGTTCATGTCCTCCGCCATCACCGGTGACGGCAGCGTTTCCAACGGAAAACTAGGTTCGTCCCTCTTCCTCACACCCGCCGTCTCCGCCGGGAAACCGCCTCTCTCATCGTCGTCGTTGAAAATTAGATGTCACGATCACTCGGACGACATCTCCGGGAAACGCTCCGGTTCGAACAAATGCCACTGCATCAAGAAAAGGTACACCCGCATCACACCGTATAATAATTCCACAAAATTTTAACGAGTCACGAGTGGCTCAGTCGCGTAGTGGGTGAAGAAACGAATCTTTTATGAGAGTCAACGATTTCGGTAGTTGTGAAGTTAAAGTTATTATTAGTAAATGGTCACGGCACGCGTGAAAGCGAAACATGGTTTTGTCATGTGCCGCGTTTGTCAACAATCGAATTTTTGGAAATACTTTATTTGAAAAAACACAAAGAAAATCAAACTTCCCAAACAGAACCCTGTTCCCCACTCTGTCGATATTTGTCCTTTAGTTATTATTATGCTTTTGACTGCTGACTAGTAAACATAACACATGATATATGTTAGCTGTAGCGGCGCATTATAACGTTCTTTAATTTACTTTCAGGAAAAATCGTATGAAGAGAACAATAAGAGTTCCCGCGGTTAGTTCGAAGATCGCTGATATTCCGCCGGACGAGTATTCGTGGAGGAAATACGGGCAGAAACCGATAAAGGGATCACCGTATCCACGGTGAGTGATGTGTGATTTATTGCCGTTGATTTATTTTGACTTTGGTCAAAGAGGTGTTTATTGACGTTGATTTTGTTTATTTGTTTCAGTGGGTATTATAAGTGCAGTACAGTGAGAGGATGTCCAGCGAGGAAACACGTGGAGCGGGCTATTGATGATCCTACGATGCTGATTGTAACGTACGAAGGGGAGCATAGACATGAGATTCAGACCGCGATGCACGATAATATTTCTGGGAATGTGGGTTTGGTATTCGAGTCAACGTTAGGTGGAAATTAAAAAAGGGGGTATTGGAATTTTCTTTTTTAATTGGAAAAAGAAACTTGAATTGGAATCCGGGTGGTAGTTAAGTTACTTTAGACACTAGTAGTTAGTTACTAGTTGGAATGTAAATCTGGTCTGATTGGGGAAAAATATATTAATACTATATTGTTACTACTACTATTATTATATGGTAGAGAATCTTACTATTCTTTTCCCATAACACAGTCTTACCCATCGTTTGTCGTTTATTGATTAGTAATTTTTTGTTTATTCTAATATTTTTGTCGCAACTGAACTTTTTAAAATAACATTTTACTTCATAAAAATAAATATAAAGAAAAAGTATTAAGTGAAATTATATCTTTTATTCAATCCGTGTTGTAACGACTCACGCAAATTCATTTCTCATTTCTAGCTTTACACATAAATTTTAATCCACGTGTCTCTCCCTCCCCTACAAAGTACCAACACAGAAAAATAGTCAGAGTGTCGTCAATGTTCATTACGATTATGATTTATTATTTCTAAACACTGATCCATAGTAAATTACATGAAAGTTGTCTAAATTAACCTTCACCATAAAATAAAGCCCAAATGTCGTAACTTGTAAAGTCAAATTGGGATGCGTCCTAAACTTCCTAGTGGATCCCAAAAATTGTCGTGGGCCTTGCAAATGTTCAAACATCGCCCACTGTCCAGGATGTTTTATTCAGCTACAATTTTGAATGTTTTGAAGAAGAAAAAAGCTACAGTTTTGATAGTAAAAAGAGTGAGAATAATAGTTTTGTTGTTCAAAATAGTGAGAATTAGAAAATTCATCAAATTTATAAAAATATTTATTCATTTATATTTAAGAGCATTAGTTAATATAGTCCATCTGCCAAAATATATTTTTGCAAAATATCTATCAAACCAAACCAAATGCGTGTATGTTGTCTTCAATCTTCTCTTGTATGCATCAAGAAAAACATAATCATTTTGAGATTATCATTTTAAATTCAGAAAAAAAATATATAAAATTGATGAAAATTCTTTGATTTAAAATATAAAACTCTCATTTTGTATATTTAAAATTAGATTACTCAACACTTATAATTTAAAAACTTTTTTCACGGAAACAAAAATATAGACACAGAACAAATAACAGTTAAAACAACTCATGTAATATTTTAACTTAATTTTAACAATATAGTCTTTTATTTTTTATTTATGTGACCCTTTGCATTTTAAATTATTAACATCATTATTCTATTTTATAGAATCTGTTATATTTCAATTGAAAAAGGCATATGGGGCATGACAAGAATGGTATAATGACAGCGATAATAACAACTATTTGGAAGTTGCCATAGCCATAGATCATCATTTGAAAGTGGTATTGAGATGTTTAATTAGAGATTAGTTAGTTCAAATTGAGGGAGTGTTAGACCCCGGAAGAGGGGTCGGGCATACCGCAAAAACATAGGTATATTTTGGACTAAGTTAAAAAAAATCCAACATAAAGGTCTCTTTAATTTTTTGTTTTATTATTAGGTCTCTTACCAAAATAATTTTTTTAAAATTTTATCTCATTATTTTATGGGATTTAAGAATGGGGCTATAGGCCTCAATATTTTGTTAATTTTCAGATTTTTTTTTCTTAAATTATTCAAAAAAAAAAAAATAGAAATTTCTTATCGAAAAAAAATATAAAACTTTTGAACAAAAATCAGACATTTTTTATTTAAAAAAAATCAGAAATTTTTTATCGAAAAAAATCGAATATTTTTTATCTGAAAAAATAATCGGACATTTTTTATCAAAAAAAATTCAGGAATTTTTATAGAAAAAAATCCAAAATTAATCTAAAAAGTTTATAGAAAAAAATCAAAAAAAATTATCCGTGAAAAAATTAAAAAATATTATTTCTCAAAAAAGAAAATCAATTCCTTTTTTAAAAAAATGGACCTATAGGCCCCTAACCTTAAGTCCACAAAATTTTAGGGAGCCTTGTTTTTGAAGCCTTTTAAATTATTAATTTTTTTGCCTCCAAAATATGGACTGAGGCCAATAATTAAGGGGCTTGTCAAATTGACAACTCTATTTTGAACAACATATTTTATGTCCAATGACTCCGCCTAATTTAGAAAATAGAAATTGGATTTTTTACTACACATATTAACTTTTACCCCCATTAACTTAATATTATTAGATATTGTATTTTCAAACTTTTTGAAAATGTAATTTATGTTTCATAAATTTTAAATTACAAATTTTTATAGTTAATAACTCTTTAAAAAATCAAGTTTTAAAATTAGTTATTTCTATATAAAAAAAAAATAGTTATAAATTTTTATGTGTATGTATTAAAGAGCTAGAAGTTTCATTAATATAATAATTTTTTGTCATCACTAGTGTCCAAAGGGAGTCGACAGCGTGACATAATGAGTTTTTCACATTTCTATAATGTATATAAAGTGATATTTGTGACACAATATATAAATTAAGATTATGTGAACCAGATATATATTTTATGACTTAAATTGATAAATCAATAAAATGGTCACATATGTTTATTGCATCTCACTACCATAAGTTTTTGAGATCGTTTTCTAAATTTAATTTGACTGAATTTTATAAATTATTTTCTAAATTTTACATAAAGCATTTAACAAGTATTGTATGTCAATTGAAATTGATATTAAATATCTTCATATGTTCATACAAGAAAAAATAGACTTGAAGATCCATTATATAGACATTTAAATTTAATTGTATGAGAGATAGTTATGAGATCATAATTTTTAAATTATACTTTGGAATTATGAAATCATGTATGGTGAGATTTTGATTCACATCAAACTAACAAGTTACTATATGTAAGTCATCCCCTAAAATTTTAGAGTTAAATCCTACGATTCCTCTGCTTAGTAAATTTTTTGATGTGTTGTGTATATTTTTCTACTACTCCAATATACCACACTAAGATGAATCCTAAAAGAATATTGTAAAAATAGTATTGATATGAATCTTCATCTATTAAAGAGTATTATAGTCCATTACGCTAATTATCAATTGTTTAATTAATTTTCCAACATATATAAAAGAGAACAAATAAGCAACTGAAAATGTGAACCAGAAGTTCAAATGAATTACTTGAAACATATTATTATCTGATATTGATCCTCATATAAAAGAAATGTGAACCAATAGTTTAAAGCATAATTCATTGGTAAATTTAAGCAAGACTAATATCATTTGTAAATACTTCAATCAAAATAGATGTCTACGTTTGAAACTATAATATTGCAAATGAATCTCAATCGTGCATGAAACTAGGACACCAATCGATTTCAAAGACAAAAAAATCCTTTAACAATAAAAGAAACTAACGGATAAAAAAAAAAAGTTGCCCAAATGAGGATATGAAAATTCCATTAGAGTAGTTTGACATAATTGACTTTTTGTTCCAAAATAATTGATAAGGTACTTGAAACTTGTGAAAATAAAAAGAACTCAAGGAATTATGTCTCTAATAGAATACAATGGAACCGATATGAAGTTAACGTTGACGATATTTTTTGATATATTATAGAACTATATGTGATGAATGATAATGATGATCATGAACTAAAGTCTATTACAAATTATATAAGAATAAATTATTTGGAAAAAAAAACCAATTGAAGTTAAATTAAGCTTGGTCAATACTGCAAAAAATTTCAGACTTGTAGTTCACACATTTGAAGATTTGAAACTCATTAGCTATGGTTGGATATTTGTGTGATAAGAACACGAAAATGAAGAAATACATATTCAGTTGAAGTGAATTCAATAACCTTTTCATATTTGATTAAAGTTAGTAACCATCAAAGACTCAATTTATGTGAAAAATGTGTTACAATGTATTTATATGTCTCACTTTATAATGATTACTATAAAAAAAAGCTCCCTCAAAAGATTTAATTTATGTGGAACATACAATTCAAACTATTGAAGAGATGCCTTAATCAAAATGAATAAGTTTCATTATTTGCTCAAACAATATAAATGGATCATTGTGCAATATTCTTGTGTGAATATATGCAAAATAAAGATATGAAAAAGCCATCATTTTCAAGTATTATGAAGAAAATATTTGTTTGAGATTACAAAATAATTATTTGAAAACAAATATAATTATGAAGTTTATATAACAAATACTCCAAAGTGGTTATATATGAACAAATAAAATTAGTTTTGAATATTGTAAGGTCATTAGCGATGGACAAATATCTTATTAGAGTTCGAGAAAATGATAATTTCTATTTGATTATGAAGTACCACTTATTAGTGCAATCAAATAATAATGTATATTGCTACTTATTTGTTGGTAATCTATTAGTCAGATGAACTTCTTTACATATAGAACAACATATATACTTTGTTATATTAAAGATGCATGTTATTTGTATAATTCTCATAATAGTAAATATCACAAATGAAAATATTTGTTTATATGATGAAGTACAACAATTTAATGGAGATATGTGAAACAAACCTAATAGTGTATTTTGGTTGAATTATGTGGTTCAACAAATATAAGAGATTAATGGTTTTGCTTCTAGAAAATATTATTGGAAATTTTGTACGAAATAATTTCACATACAATTATTTTAAATAATACTATATTAAAGGAGATCAAACAAAATATATTTCTCCAAAATTTTCTTTTCACTTATGATGTGTAGAAGAGTGGTGAGATAGACATTCAACAAATTTATTTTTGTGATAATCTTAAAAATATTTTCAAAGTCACTCACAAATGGAATCTTCAAACAACTAATACCAAATATTAGTCTTCATCGTCTCACAAAATAATGTTGTACTATTTTTCCTTCGTTAAATTTTTTCTATTGAATTTTTTAATAAGGTGTCACTGATGCATTTTCTTAATGGACATTCAAATAAGAATGTTATAAATATTGGACTAGTCCCATTAGTAAATGTCATGTATGTATAAATTTGATTAACATTATGACAAAAACAAAACAAAAAAATACAAAATAATATCTTGAAGAACTCTATTTTAATTTATCCTAAGAACTCTATTTGAGTTAGGAAGTAATACTTATGTCCATTTTGTATTTGAGTTTGTTGGCAGTTGGCACAACCCAAACAATATGTAAGTCTAGTGCGGGCTAGCATGATCCAGATAGCCCGTTTTATCAACTCTAAAGACCATGTTGAACTACTTAATACTTTTTTTTAATGATTTTAATATGATAAATTTTGGGGGTGGACTTTTCACTTACCAATGCTCAATATACCTCCTTCATGTTATTTAAGTCTTATTGCCATTCAAATTAAGTTTTACTCTCAACCTTCTCATTCACCTGAGCCGTTTTAATTATTCGAACACCAAAGTGTTCTAATTGCCGAAAACTTTAGCGACTCACCGTCAACAAAAAAAAAAAAACAAATTTTTATTTGATCCATTATCTATGTCTAATCCTATTACATTTTTCGTAGGATGTTCATATTCTTTTAGAACATTAATTGCAATTATAGAAGACAAAACTGTGAGAATTTGTACAAAATACAAAACGAATAATACTTCTAACATATCTTGCTCATACATGAAAAATAAAAACCAGCCCTTGTGGGGTCCAACTCAACCTGGATTAGTTATCCTCCTTCTTGTATTGTGAGGTGATCTTTTTTTGGATTTATGTCAGTATTATTTTTCTTTTATAGAAAATATGATAAATATTATTATAATTAATTTCAATAAATTTTAAATTCAAACTCAAATATATAAAAATTTATTTAATAATAATCATATTTAGATTAACATCAGTTTTAATTAATAGCTATTTTATTTTTCAAAAAATAACATAAAATATAGTTTAATTCAATGATTGTCGGTACATTAGATTCCAAAATCCTTCAAAGGTCGTTGCAAATCCTTCGTAGAATGGTACGTGTGATTGTTATTCGATTATTGAATAGAACCTACAATTTGGTGACATAATCATTTTTGTTTATAAGTCAAATAATTTAAATCTCAATAGATATCATCTAAGAAATTTAAGACTTGTTCGAGGAGGTCTTGAATTTTTTATTTTTTATTTTAAAAGTCAATTTTAAAAATAAAACATGTTTGTGTAAAATAGAGTTAAAGTTTGTTTTTTTACTTAGTTTCAAAATAGATTTTCTTTAAAATTTAAAATTAAAAAATAGATTTTATAATTATTGTTTTTATTTTAAAATTATCATGCGACCATCTCTAGATATAAACATCACTATAATAACTATCGACTACCACCATTCACAATCATTTCCGATCACTCAACACCTCAATCATCCACATTCCGTCACCACCAACATCATCAACCATTTTTAACAACGCCACCACCTACATTCGACAGCCACCACCTACCATTATCTCCCATCATCGGCCCCTGAACACTTCGATCATCACCGACCACCCACCTTCGATCACCGCTAACACAATCATCCATCTCTAACAACGCCATCAACAACCTCCAACAACTGTCACCCACCATCATCAATGACCACCACCACCTCGCAACACCACCAACCACTATCTCCCATCATCAATCACTATCTCCGACCTCCTCCATCGTCACCATCCACTCACCCACCTCTGAACATTGTCAACGCCATTAACTACCACCTCTAACAACCACAACCATAATCCCCAACCACCACCAGCACCTTCGACAACCATCTCCTACACCCGCCACTACCACTAACAACCACCACCGACCACCCACTTCCATCCATCATCTCCCACCACTGTTAACCATTATATATTGTCACTCACACTTCCATCCATCATCTTCTACCACTGTTAAGAGAGTAATTCAATTCACATAAAATAAAAAATGAAACTCAATTAAGAATTACAATTTATAATTGAAAATTTAAAACTCAAAACATAAATTATTTTTGTTTTTGAATATTTCTTAATAGAAAACCAAAAGTCACCCTTAACAAGGCCTTAGGATTTTGGTTCTGATGATTATTATAAATAAAATGTTATTTTTAATATACTTATATTTTAATAAATAAAAAATTTAATTGTGGTAGTTAAGTGTTTGACATTTAAATAAATAATTTGATAAATTTAAATTATATTTGATATAAATTTTAAAAAATTAATTAGACTTAACCAATTATCTTAATAACCTTGGAAATAGTTGTTTTTATTGATAATAATAGTTTGATGGGAGGGGTATTTATAAGAGATCACAAAAAGAAACTATACTACATTATAAAAAAAACTTAAATAAGTTTTTAGATCATATGAAATCCCACTATTAGAACGTAAGTCCTTGAATAATTTTAGTTTCTATAATAAACGTAAGTCCTTGAATAATTTTTATTTTATTTTTTGTTTTTAATTTTATAGTAATTAATGTGTATCTTTCAAATTTTTGAATAACTTTTTGTAGTAATATTTCAGACATTATTAGAATTTACAATTTTTAACAATTGAAAAATGAAATATAAATGTTTAAATACAAAATTTAAAAAAATCACATTTAATTCATCATTTCTTAAAAAAAAACTAAAATTTTTAGACACAAATTGTTAAATATGTCATAAACATTATAAAGCATTAAAGAAAAATAACACATAGTAATTCTTTTAAATTAAAAACAAAAAATAAAATTTTTAAAAAACTAAAAATTAACTATAAAAATTAAATATAAAACAGCGAGACTTTACCGGACAAAATATTTATTTAACCCTTATAAAAAAAAGCTGTATGTACATCATTCATTTCGTCATGCTTTAGAATTACAAGTTGTTTATCTAAGCAAGCAGTGGATTTATTAGATGGAAAGACCCTTGCAAAAAATATGGTATTGGAGTGCATGATTGATTAATTAAATTAAATTACTTTATCCAAAGAGATAAGGTTGGTCTGCAATCGCAATTTGCAAATAGGTAGTTTAGTGCAAGAACAACAATCACTGCTCACTCCTCACGTTGACCTTGTTTTCTCCGTTCATATTCATTTCATCCTATTATTTCTAACAATTTAATTAATAATTAAATTACCTTATATTGGAATATCTGTCTGCCAATAATGCGAATGTGATATTCATACATAGGCTAATGGGATTTTTTTAGGTTTGTCACTCTTTCTAGGTCTTCGTTGTTTATTGAATTAAAAATCAAACACCTAATCTTTTCAAAAAATAATAATCAAACACCTAATATGCCTATCTCTTTTTCTATCTTAATCTCCCCACTCATATTTTATTATATATTGAAATGGGGTTCATTTAATATTGGGGGATTCTTATCGCCTAGTAGATACATTAACAACTACAAAATTTACGTTTAGTACAAGTACGATGTATTAATAGTATTATCGAAAATCGTAGCGTGTTACCACTAGAGTAAAATACTTACACTAAAGGGATGAACGTGAATTTGAATTTTCATTAATATAAATATCTATATTTAGTATCAAATATAATTTAAAAATAATTATCTTCAATTGAGAAAATTTATGAAAAGTTAAAGAAACAAAATTGATAAATACTCTGATAGGAGTTTGGTTATATATAATAGTATTCAATATAGTATAAATTGAAGATTTTTTTTTATATATAATACAACTATTATATATTAATAGTGTTTATAAAGCGTAAGATTGATATTTGGGGTGTGTCTCAAGAAATATTTAATTTTGTGAAGAAAAGAAAACAAATGTTAATCAACCATCACATGAGTTCCGGTGTTGTTTGGTCAAATTTTAGTTAAGTGGTGTATTCTTTTTTAGTATTAAATATTAAAATAAAAATATTTTAATTATGTGCATTTTTCTCTCTAATATTATTTAACACATTTTACTCGCGTTTTTGTCTTCCACTGATTTGTTCAACTTCTCCTTTATTTTTGTGCAGCAGTTTTGTAAGAGTTATCAAAATCAAGTTATTTTTGCACTACAATTTGTGTAGATCTAGTCAATTGGACCATATTTACTTTCTCTATCGCTAGTTGTAGAACTCCTCTATAAATAAATAAATCCACTTCGTTTAAAAAAAAACTCTGAAAATCCGTGTTTTGTGTCTCTTTTTCTTTCCTTTATACTTCATCTTAATTTTCTATCGAGTGATCATAATACAATATTACGAGTGATTTTAACTATCATATTTAGATTTAGATGGTATAGTTGTAGAACAGTTTTATACGGTCAAAAGAACTATTACAAATTTATCTAGTTTGTTTTATCATGAAAACTTTGTGCTTAATAATGTGTCTTGCATGATTTGTGTAGCACTGTGAAACATCTTAAAGAGAGTAACATAATTCGCAATTTAATTTTGTAATATCATCGGTGACTTAAAATAATTTATAAACAGTTTTCCGAAACTCACAAAATAATAATAAATAATGTTATAACATGATAATCTTTAGCTTCTACATATATTTTTGGTATTGTTATCTACTCAAATAAGTAGATAAATAGATTAGAAATTTCATCTAATTAAGAAATATTGAAAAATGATTTGAGTTATTTAATTAAAAGATATTGAAAACTGAAAAATAATTTGAGTTATTTGTCATAAATTTTATCTTTCGATAAATGAAGGTGATATGAGTATTACGTACTTGAAAGATATTAATAACAAACTATTATTAAGTTTGATGGAACTTAATTATTTCCAATGAGCATTGAATTACTGTCTTAGCCAGTATTAATATTTTCTCATCGGTATTAAAGAATTTATCAAATTTTTTTTTTTAATTACATATTTATTGCCTTAAATATTATATTTATCCTTATCTTCAAAATTATGGTTTTAGTTTTAGCAACCAAAAAAAAACAAAAGTATATATTTTTTTAATTGATCTGATCACTATAAATAAGGGTGGGAATAGGCCAGGCCTTGAAAGGCCTGAGTCAGACCTATGATTTATTTTTTTGGCCTAAGCCTGACCTACAGTCTATCATAGGCTTTTTTTTTTTGCCTAAACCTGGCCTTTTTAATAGTTTGGTCTGGTCTGAAAGTCTTTTTAAACGAATCCATGATTACTTCTTAAACAAATAAGGAACAACTACTAAGTGATTGACTAATTGAACAATTATCGAATATAAAACGACTATCAAATATATAACTGTTATCGAATATGAAACGACTACTGAATATGGAATGATTAGTAAGTAATTGCGTAATTGGTAGAATTTAAAATAAAAAATAATATTATTAATATAATAATAAAAAAATAATATTAATAAATAATAAATATATATAGACCGGCCTGTTAGGCCTAACAGACTTTTTTATAAGCCTCAGTCTAACCTATTTAAATAAATAAGCTTTAAAATCTAAACCTAGCCTTTTTACTAAATAGACTAGATCAGACCAGACCATAAGTATGCCAAATCAGACCAGACCATAAATATGCCAGATTTTATGCTCCTAAGAACAGCTTAACCTATTCTCATCCCTATTTATATAAATATATAATGTTTGATTTTAATATTTAAGTAAAAAAATTTGTTCCCTCAAAATTGGTTCAAACCACGTCGCAAACAACTTTAAGAGTATATTCTACCATAATGATTGTCTTAATAGATCTAATTTAATATATAAAATTAAGAATAATTATAATTGATTAATAAAATTATACACAATAAATTTTATAATTAAAAAAACCTTTTAAATATGATCTAGTTAAAAGTTATAAATAGAGCTAATAAAAAAATGATAATATAGTTAATAAAAAAGGTATAGATTGAATGAAAAAATTAGAGCGGTGCGAATATAGTTATCTTTATAAAAGAAAATGAAAAAGAAGGAAGCACGCAGTTGATCTGACATAATAAAAGGAAGCATGCATGATGCATTAGGATAAGTATGAATGAGATTGAAATGAGAAACACCCTAGTCCCTACCCAACCATCATGAATTCAACAAGGTACACGGATTTATCGCTGCTGCTGCGTTTTTGCCACGTCATTATAACGTGTCAATTCCTTCGCTCTTTCCCATCACCCTCATCGCTTTTTTTTAGGTACCATCCCTAAACATAAATATAAAATGTGTTTAAATATCTCCATTATAAATTAATTATTTTGTCAGTCACATAAATTACTATTTATTTTTAATTTTTAATTTAAAAACAATAGAATAAGTATAGACGACATATTAAAATGATGTATCTTTGCTGTACAATTAATTTAAAGATAAACCCGGATAGAGTAGATAAAACTAGTGAATATCCTTTTTCTCATATTTATTTTATAAATTATATATAATCGTACTAGTTTGTGTAACAACCCACTTCATTTATATCCATTTTTCTCTGTCTCACTCTTTCTATCTTCGAATGAATTTAGATATAGATATGAAAAATAACACCATCGTTGTTAATGGCTATAACACTACGAATCTGATCCATGCATACATAGAGTGTTGAATCGGTTATTGTTACTGTTTGATTCTGAAATTCATGACAAACACCCATTTCACTTTGAACCCCAAAACAAAGACAAGACGAACAGGACAAGGGTAATCTAATCTAATCAAATCAAATCACCCTCTTCTGCT
Source organism: Cicer judaicum (assembly GCA_037974835.1). Taxonomy (NCBI): domain Eukaryota; kingdom Viridiplantae; phylum Streptophyta; class Magnoliopsida; order Fabales; family Fabaceae; genus Cicer; species Cicer judaicum. The sequence goes on from JBBPBS010000276.1 coordinate 4,412,296, forward strand.
TCTTAGGACTTCTTTTCTTTTTCTCAAATAAAGTAGATATTGTTTCTTTTTTTAAAAAAAAATGGAGGTTTTGGTGGGTCCCACTTTCACCATCGACGTTCCTTCATCTCCGCTACCGTCCTGTCAGACCGACGGCCATCTCTTCTTGAACGAAGTGAGTGGAGAGGAAGTTCCGGCGAGTTTTCGGATCTCGAGACCAGCAAAGTTTTTCGGCGGCGGTTCGTCGGAGCCGGAGAGTTCGTCTTCGATCGGAACCCCTGATGATGAAAGCGACAACGGTGAAGAGATTGAAAGCGAGTTTAAGGGAAGAAATGGGTTGGGTTCTTTGGATTCTTTGGAAGACTCTCTTCCCATCAAGTTTGTTCCTTTTCTCTTTTAATTAACATTTGCAAATCAATTTATTTTTAATTGTTTTTAACTTTGATTTGATTTTGGTATTTATTAGGAGGGGATTATCGAGTCATTTTGAAGGAAAATCAAAATCATTCACAGATCTATCTCAAGTGAACAATTTACAGGAATTACAAAAACAAGAGTCTCCTTTCAACAAAAGAAGAAGGGTTCTAATTGCATCCAAATTTACAAGAAAATCAGCTTTTTATTCTTGGTCTAATCCTAAATCTATGCCTCTTTTGCCATTGAATGAGGATCACGATGATGGCGACGATGATGATTATTATGATTATAACGAACAAGAGGAAAAGGTTAGAAAAGTACCATCTGCTTCATCTTCTTCTTCTTCCTCTTCGTTGGCTGAGGATAAGAAACAAGAAGATGATCAACTGGAGTTTCGTCAATCCTATGCTGCTGAAATGAGGCTTAGATTGAGAACTTTCAAGTCAAGGAGTTTTTCTCTTGCAGATCTGCAAGAACATGATGATGAGGAAGATCATCATCTTTAATTAATAATTAACATTAACATAGATTTTTCTTTTATTCTTTTTTTTGTTAAATAAATTTTTTAGTATTCACTACTAAGTTACTACTACTTGAATATTGAATAACTTGTATCTTTCTATCTTTTATTTTTGGGATAAGAATTAAAATGAATTTTCTTCTTTTATTTTTGGGATAAGAATTAAAATGAATTTTCTTTAAGAATACACCATGCATATCATGTGGGTCTACCAAAGTAATCAAAGCTTCTGCCTTTTTTGTTTCTTTGTTTCCCTCATAAGTGGAGTGGATATGGTTATTGGCATTACTTTCATGGCAAATTTCAAGAGATTGCGGTCAACTCTTGATCCAAATTTTAAAAAAGATCCACAACGATTTATTTGATATCAATTTTTGATGAGTTATGTTTTAGTTTTATTTGTGTTTTTAATAGATCTATAATAATTTTTTTGAAAAAATATTATGACTTGCTTATTATCTACCAACATCCACCTTAATTACATTAATAACAAGGAAATATAAACAGCAAAATTTTGTGTGTGTTGTGATATGTTGCGAGTGATTATGAAAAGTATGGTCACTTGTTGGTTAGAACGTATCTTGAACAAATCTTATCCTATCCTTTGTTTAGACTATTGGTACGGGTGCTAGAACAAAAAAAGAAGACTTTATTTACGTCTTTATTAAGCATGCTATTGTAATTTATCAAGTTGTGGTCCCGTTGTCTGTACTAAAAATTGAAGTTTAAATTTTAATTAGATTAGAATTTGGAGTTTAGTATATAGTCTTAATCTATCTTGGTAGGCATTTGCTATTTGGGTTGGTTTATTTTGTGACGCAACTATTTGGGTTGATTAGTAGTTGGTATTAGCAACAACTTGACTTTGTGGCCTATTGCCTTAGCGGATAACATGGGTCATGCTGACTTTTCAACTTACCCTTATAATAGATCTCTATTCTAATTAACAAACAGAGTCCTCATATAAGATCCATTTGCATTATATATAATTTTTTTTCATAAGTTCTTCATAATTTAGATGAAAATTGTTTTATTTATTTATTATCACCTTTTTAAAAATAAATAAAAATTACTAAATAGCTTTATCCTTTTGCTAGTTATTGAAAAGAAATAGAATCTGAATATAATCTAAAAATTATCTTAATCAAAAATTTATTTTTAATAGTTTTCATACAAAACATTTGTTTTATAAACACAAATATATATATATATATATATTAAATATCAAAATCATATTTTCTTATAATTTATAACAAACGGATTTTCATATAAACACTAATATAAAAAATGATTTAAATGCGTGTTTCGTTGAGGTAGATAGAAATATATATTCAATAAAAATATAAATTTGATTTAATTTTTTTTTAAAAAAAAAGAATAAAAAATCCTCTTAAAAATTATTTTATTGGTAGATTTAAAAGTACAGAAAATCAATCAAAATAACCAAAAAAATTATATAAAAATATCTCCCATCTCCCTATGCCAAACACAAAAACCCTTCTCTTTTAAACCGAAGTATATTTGTATTTTTTTTCTCTTCACTCTTCTCTGCTCCATTCAGATTTCTTTTTATTTTTATCTTTAGCCATGAATAATATTTCATATTTGCAATGCGAAAATAACAATATAGGAGACTAGCAAGTTTGGCGTTTAAATCTTAAAACAGAGGTGTCTTCCATTTTTCAAAAATCCAGTACCAATGGCATAATCATATGACTCATATCCCAGTCGCATGGACATTTTTTAGGCGGACATTCCAATTCATAAAGATTATTTCTTTGATATAAGGACATGTGCAAGTATGTTTTTTTTTTTAATCTTAAATAATACAATCTCCATGTTTGTCTTTTTTTTTTATTGCATAATTTTTTGTTGTTGAATTTTTATTAATTTATATAT
>JBBPBS010000276.1:4415414-4426262 GCA_037974835.1 Cicer judaicum
TTAAAGTATATTGGTTTGTACGATGAAAGTATAAATATTTAATAATTGTTGTCAGATATTTTAAATATATTCCTGAAAAAAAAAACTACAGTAAAAAACAATATAATCTGCTTTTTATAATGATTTGAGAAAAAAATCAAAATTATTACTATTTTTTTTAGAGAAAATTAAAATTATAAATAAATAATTATAATTGAGATATTTAATTGAAAATATATTTAATTTATTTTTTTATGAAAAGAAAATTAATTTACAAAATTAATTATATAAATAGATATGTATCCTTTATGGTCAACAAGAATAATAATTCTAACATAAATCGAAGAATCCAATAAAATCCAATCGAACAAGCAAGAAAAAATCTCTCTAAATACTCGAATGATTAAAATTTTCAAGAACATAAATAATTTTTTGGAGAAGGAATTAGATATTTATATTTAAAGATGATATTGATTTGATCATATTAACCACCATTATATGATATAATTAAAAAAATAAATGAATAAAATATTTAATTGTCATGCAAACTTGATACATAATCTTAACTTGATACATAAACTTGATACCAAATTACCAAAATTACCAAATAAAAACAACCTCTACTATAAAAATCTTCGAAAAATCTGCATTTGTATGTGGTATTAACATTTAAAGTTCATACCAAATTACCAAGTAAAAACAACCTCTACTATAAAAATCTTCGAAAAATCTACATTTGTATCAGGTACAAGACCACCACATAAAGAGTTACATGAAAAATCCTTAAATAAACATTTTGCATTAACTTTGAATCAACTTTTAGAGAGATTTACTTCAATCCACATCTACTTCATGATTTGACGAAAGACACTAAGAGTGTTATAAATCAAAATTTTCGTGTAAGAATGATGATCATGAAAAAATAAAATTATTCTCAATCATTACAAATTTTGTACACACTCACCAAATAAAGTATTTAATTGAGATTTAACTCTCAATCAATGTAATTACTAGATAAATTTAAGTCTAATCAAATATACAAACCAATGCTATAAAATTTACTCCAATGATTTGGGATAATGTAATCTTTGCAAAAATCTTTAACTTTCTCATAGTCTCATAACACATGTATAATCGTTTATGAACGGTCACAATTACAACTCAAATGTTATTTATGGAAATCTCTATAGATTGTCTTTCAACATTAGTAAGAGGTCTATTGTGAGGCAATTTCCAAATAAAATATCTATAATAAAATATATTCATCCCAACTACAGATATTTATTAAAAGAAAATGGGATGATAAGAGATTGTGATCATATTTTGGCACAAATAGAGGTGTTTGTAAACACTTTTCAAAGTAAAATTCCAACAAGGAAAGTGGCATCTTCTTGAAGTAGCAAGTTCAATAGCGGCAATCCCATTACAATCTTATTGGAACAAACCTCTCTGGAGTAACCTCTAATTCGAGCGTCATTCCAAAATCGTGTGTCATAGCCCTCTTAAATAACCCAGATGATATTTTCGCAAACATTTACAGTAGTTCTTCAAGTACTGTATTCACACAAAAATTTATATAATTAATATATTTGATTTGATTGTTTGCAATTAATTTATTTTAATATATTAAAATCTGATTTTATTAATATGGTATATTTTAAAATGAGGAAAAATGAATTTTTTTTAGTCTAATTAATAATAATGAAATACATTATTTTTTATAAATATAAAACCCTATTTACCGCTATGTATAGAAGTCTTAATCGGTACGCTTTTTAATTTCAAATTTTCGAATGTTCCTCATCTTGTTCATAGTTTATTTATTTTAGCTCAGTTACTTACCTGTTTGTCCATTTTAAGTAAGTATATAATATTTGGCGAAATGATTTTATTTTTTTTCTAAAAAAAAAAAAAAACCCCCAAATTTATTTGTTAGGGTTGTTGAAATCCATGAACATTAATTCTGTTCGTCATCTCCCTCGTTGTAAATGAAGAGATCCGTGGGAGAGAGATGTCGTCGGGTGTTGTGAAAAAGGAGGAGATTATTTTTCTGTTTGACGGGCGTCGCATCCTTGCAAAGCATATCCCCGACGCCATCAATTTGGAGCTGCTTCTGCTTCTATTGTCTATACAAGTGCCAATATTTATGCTATATTATGAGTAGGATTACTTTCACTTAGGTTCATTTCACTTTTATCATTCTATTTTAAAGTTACTATCAAATTTATCTTGCTAGCTTAAATTGTTTTACAATTCCGCAATTTTGTCTTCTATAATTTGAATATATCACTTTTGACTTTTAAATATTAATTAATGTTTTTTTTGGCAAAACTCATACATTTGATTTTGTCATGGTAAGTGTTCATGTAGATGACGTGGTACGTGTTTTGTTAATAATTTTTCAAATATCATTTAACCAAAAACAATTATCATTTGTTCAATTAAAAAACATTTTAACTAAGTTGCATTAAAAATTAAACAATCTTTCTTCAGTTTCAATCTTCATTCTCAAAAATCAAAATCACTCACACAAATCAAACCTTCAAATTGAACCTTTACTCTAAAATTTCATTTACTAAAATTACAATAAGAGAGATAAATGAAAATGTTAAAAGAAAAGAAAGGGAAGAAGGATTCAACCTTCATTTTTTGTTTTAAGTTTTATATGTGAGGAATCAATTTCAACTTTGTTGTTGTCTTAATTATGGGTTTTGTCAAAGTTTCAAATTTTTGAATTCTAGATCTAGTTTTGGAGATAAAGATTGATGTAAAATTTAGATGAAAAAGAATAACATGATTGAACATTATTTTTTTTAATTTATAATTTGTTTTTTTAAATTGAAATTTTGTAATTTTAAAATAACATTTAAATTGAAATAATTATAATTGAAATTTTACAATTGAAAAAACATACTCACTTAATTTAGACCAACTCAAAATTAATATTAAGGAGGTCTAATTTTCGGAAAATAAAATAAAATTAAAGAATCAAAAATATTGTATACAAAATATGATAATTAAAATCACTAGATTTTAAAATTTGAAAAAGTCAAAAGTGTATTTTAACTTATTAAATGAATACAATTTAGTCTAAAGATTATAATGTTATATTACAGAACAATCGTAATTGTAAACTTAAAGATTAATATTACACTATTAGGTCCTACAAATATAATGATGGTTTTGCCGTTGTTGATGACCGGTTGTTGTTGTCTATCATTGTGGCATGGCATAACTCAACTTTTTACATTGTGAAACTGTGTTAATATTTTTTCCAAACAATAATTATCTCTCAAAACAGATTTAAATTACAAGTTGGTGAATCAACTATCATCAATGGTATGCTATCCCGTTAACTAGGGACAACAAGGATGATTAAAACCTTTGTTGCCATTTTGTCCTATGACCTTAAATCCTTAATGACATTCAATATTATTTTTCATTATATCAACGTTGAAGTTCAATTATAATATTCAACAGAGAAGCAAAATTGTCTTTTGATCGATCAGGAAAAGAAAAATCCTTTAATGAGACTCTGTTAAAATTATTTAAAATTGTTAATATTTGGACTAAATTTAGTTAATAAACATAGACACTATAAAAGCATAATTTAAGTTAAATAGATGAATTTAATAGAGGTATGAAAAATGCAAGTAACCAATTCTATTATGATGCATTTTCTACCATCATCTAGCATAGGATACCGCGTTGCGGCTGAACTAATTTTTCATTGGGAAGGTTTTGAATATTTTAATCATAAAATCATTTAAAATATAATTTTTAAATTAAAATTGAACATAGATCCACGGCTCGACATTTCAAATGATATATCACATTATTTATTTATAAATATATTAAAATATAAAGAACCTTAATAAGAGTAGTAAAAAGGTAAATTAAAAAATTTGTAAATATTTTAAAATATAAAGAACTATCCGAACAGATACAATGTAAGAGTAAATTGTTATTTATAAATAAAAAAATATTAATAAGTGTCTTAGAAATTAGAATATTTACGAAAATGAAATATTAAAAATTTAGAATTAAAAAAAGTAAAAAAATTTATTCAATTTCTTATTTTTTCTTTTAACAAGTACATTTAAAATACTTATAATCAGCACGATTCTTATTCTTATAAATAAATAAGATAAAACAGTAAAATTGGAATTTTGCCATTATTTATTTATTTATTTGCTATTAAATATTATATTTCACTCGATTTTTTATATATGAATTAAATTTTTAATCGTTAATCCAAAACTCAAAAAGCTTTAAAATGAAAATGAGAAAAAGACAAATAAAACATGGAACCTGGTTTATGTTTCCAATATGTTGATGATAGAAGGGATAAGACTTTGACATGATTTTAGGTGAAGAGGGGCCAGCATCATGTTTGTCAGCCTAGTGACCTCGAATGTGATTTGTCACTCCCAACCCAAACAAATTGTTTGTACTAACTAGAAATATAAACTCCAAAATATTTTAAAATGGATAAATATGATATTTTAATTTTGAATGTACCAAATAAAAATTGGATCTTTTATTATTATATCCTTTTTTTTAAAATCTTTTATCAAAATATCCCATTTTCAAAACTTGTTACTAAAATGCCCTACTTTTTAAGGTTAGTGGAAAAACTCTTCCTAGAGGAGCGACCTACTAAAGTGGCAAAATTTTCTCCCCTAGTAGGAGGTCGCATCCCGGGCGACCTCCCAAAGAGATTTTTCAAAATCGTTTTTCCTTGTTTTATTATTATTATTATTAATTGTTATTATAAATATTAATTATTGTATTTTCTATGGAATGTATTTTCTTATTTTAATTTAATGTATTTTGTTTTATGTTATTAATGTAATTTGTCTTATTAATATAATTATTATTATTAATGTCTTTTCTTAATAATAATAATAATAATAATAATTAATAATTACAATAATTAATAATAATAATAATAATTATTATTATAATTATTAATAATATTAACTAATAATAATTAATGTATTATTAAAATAATTTCTTATTTTAATTATAATAATTTTTAATTTAATTATAATTATTTTTAACAAAAACAAATTTTAATAATAAAAACAATAATAATAATAATTAATAATAATAGTAATTATTATTATTAATATATTAATATTATTATTATTATTATATAACTACTATTATTTAATAAGGAAAAACGATTTTGAAAAATCTCTTTGGGAGGTAGCTGGCCGAGATGCGACTTCCTACTAGGAGATAAAATTTTGCCACTTTAGTAGATCTTTCATTAGGGAGAGTTTTTCCACTAACCCTAAAAAGTAGAGCATTTTAGTTTTGAAAGTGGAGCATTTTAGTAAAGAATTTTGAAAAAGAGGATATAATGATAAAAAATCCACAAAAATTCAATTTAGTCATCACTCATTTTAAAATCTTATATAGAAAATCATGGATTAAAATGACATAAACAATAATTTTTTGAAACTTACTTTTCTTCTTTCCGTCAATGTTTTCTTCATCTTTTTTTCCTCAATTTATTCTTCATGTTTGTTTACAGCCAAACACAAGATTATTTTTTATTATAACAAATTCTATAAAATAAATTCATCAGTAATTTATTTGAATTATAAAATAATAACTCTAAATCCTCACAAAGAAAACAAGGAGAAAATAATTATGATAGTTTATGGCTATAGCTATATTGTTTACTTCTTCTCCACAATTTCAATGGATTCCCTTTTAGTTTTCTTTTTCTTCCACTAATGTAAAATCAGCATAGCTCACAACAGATCCAAAGTAGACCATACTTCTTAAAGGTTCAGAAGAATCAAAACAATTACAAAAGTCTATACAATTTAAATTGTAAATTGTGTATATTTTTATAAATAAATAGTGGATATTTTAACATAAAATACAATATCGTAGATAACATAACATTACACATATTTAACATAAATATTAATATTTGTTAGTTGAAATGGATTTGCTGCTATATCTTAATTTTAATTATAATTTAAAATAATAAATTTAAAGATCAAATAAATATTTATTACTTAATAAATTTTAATTTTTACTTTTTATTAAAAAAATTGTATTTTTAGTCTTTATAAAATTATTATACAAACAATTGTAATCAATTTAGTCTTTGATGTAACGTTAACTAATTTTTTAATTAATTTTTTCTATATAATTATAAAAAAATTATCCTAATAAATGAGCTACAAATTAAATTTCTATGATCATAATCTATTTATTTCTGTTTTGAGTTTTAACGTTGTTTAAAAAATTTATATTAAATTAATCTGAAGATAAAATATTTTCATTCTTAGTAGAATAATTTTTTATAATACTTAAAAAACTTATCCAAAATTTTTAAAATTAAAAGATGATTAATCAAGTTTGATTTTTATTAATAAAAATTATTTGATAGATGATTTTATAGGAATTAAAGGAAAAATAAATTTCAAGTGGCGGAACCAAACACATCATTAGTCTTAGGTGTCATTTTATCAATGGCTTGCACATTTTCATCGATTCGTCTCTTCAACCCCTCCGGTTCGCACCTCGCTTACTCAAGCACCAAGTCTAGTGTCGCTGTTCCGCATTTATTTCACGCGCCCTCTTTCTCGAACCGGGCGAGTCGACTCACCTCTTACTCAATGAGTCTACCCGGCGCCGAAACCGATTCGAGCACTCTCTCCACGCCTAACGACGCGCCGTCACCGTATCCAAACGCCGATGTTTTGGTCCAGTACGTTGTCCTCCGGCGAGACCTGATCGATAGTTGGCCATTAGGAAGTGTTGTTACTCAAGGTTGCCACGCTTCTGTTTCCGCCATTTGGTCCAATAAAGACGATCCTTCCACCGTTGATTATTGCAGCCCTGATAAAATCGATTCTATGCACAAAGTAAGGTTTTCCCCCTTTTTTTTCTTTCTCTTATTCAATGTGGATTTGCTAGGTTTTAAAAGTTGTTTGAAATTATGGTTTTTCTAGTTCAGTTTCGAAATGCAACGAGTACCATATAGTGAGCTTTGTCTTATATAGTTCCAAATTCCAATACCAGAAGTTATGTTGTCATCTGCCACTAGCAGCGTTGTCATGGCCGACGGCAAAAAAGATAGTTGTTCAAATTATGCTACACTACATTGCTATAGCCACTGTTTGACTATACTTGTACTAAATAAGCGTTTATTTAGTTCTCCCATGACTAAAAATGATTTTATAAAATTAATTTTAATTAAAAGGAATTCAAATGTAAATTGATTTACGTATGAATATATAAAACAATAAATTTTAGTGTAAAAATCATGTTTAGACTCAGTAGCTTCAACCTAAAATCAATTATGGAGTCAAAATCAATTCTACTATATTGCATCCAAACATGTCAAAATTACCTTCTCTAAAAGTGGAACCATAGATGCACTAAGTAAATAGTGTATTGTGGAAAAATAATAATTTGTGTAATTTTTGTTGCGACATAGCATTCAGCTTTACTTTAGCTACTATTTGACGGCTAGTCACAAGTAGTGCATAGAATCCCTGTCCATTGCAGTAAATGATTGCTTGAAATTAAATAGAGTAGTGAAAGTAAAAACGATGAGTATAGAATTTGTAACTGGTATTGCTCATGCTAAACATTTGGTATTAAGATGAAAAACAAAAAGATTTTCAAGATATTTAGAATAGTAGAATTAGTTAACTTGTGATAGTAATGGGAATTGATGCATAGGCATTAAGTTAGATTGTTACAAATGGTTAATGGTTAATTTGTGATAAAATGGTCTTATAGAAACCATGGTAACGAATCTCTCCAGTTTAATTTACCCCCTTTCTATTTTATTTTTTTATGCACAATTTTTGCTTGGACAAAACAAAGTGGATTCATCATCATGTGAATATGTCAGTTGTGGTTGGGCTTTCTATGATGCGTTTTGCACGGGGATTAGTTTATTGAATGTTTAATTGATCTAGGTGTTTTCCATGTATTTGATAGATGAAGGTTTATTTCTGCACATAAGTCAAAGTAGAAGTGCTTGTTGTCCTTTTTTGCCTTTTTTAGTTCAATAATATGTTAAGATAAACAAAGGTCTAACATTTAGTCAAAAAGGGTCAAGCATTGTTTTGTATCTTCCATGACATTAAAACTTTATTTTCGTTATGATTTTCTTATTCAATTTTCATTTGTTCAACTATGGCTCAATCATGGTGGGACTAGTGAATTGCAATGTGTTCACATCATGATTAACTTAATTAGTTTGTACTTAAGGCTTTCCAAGTAATTGCTCTTGATACATTAAATTTGGTGTCTGCGTTGTATTTCTATGTGATATATGCTCATCACCATGAACAATTCACACGCTTTTGTGGGGACCTACTTTGGGGCTCTGCCCAAAACATCAAACTTTGAGTTTGTTTTACTTATGCTAGTTAGCACAATATCCTTTTTGTTTTCCATTTTGAGAATTTGGATATTTTGAACTTGTCATGTTTAAATACAGAATTCATATATGAAATGTGATAAATTAAAGTTGAAAGCACAAATACGGAGTTAAAACTTAATATTTGCTGAAATATGGTACTTGGTAAATCTTTATAGGAGTTCACGTTTCATTCTTCAACATTTTTATGTTCAGTAGGCAGTTAATGTATCTACACAACATTTGTGACTTTCTGCTGTTGCTAGGGATTGTGCCATTTGACATCAGCATTGATGTTTTAATTTATCCAGTTATGTATAATTCTATGATGTAGTGTCTGTCTGTGCATAAATGCATATATGTAGTTTCTATTCAAGAGCTATATAGCTTTAATTCATGTTTGTTCCAGCATAGCATCTGATTTATGAATTAACTGGCTAATGATCTTATACTTTAGGTCACACTTGAAGTGAAGGGAGAACCACAGATCAAAAACTTGTCTGAGAAGTTGACATCTGGTGGGATCATTCACAAACTTTGGATTGAGCAACCTGAAAACATACCTACTTGCCTTGCCACAAAACCTTACCCTAAGTCAATTATATCTTCGTATTTTAAGAAGTTGAAACTCTGCAAGTGATCTCATTTTGATACTACCTTTTTTTTTTCCTTCCTGAACTATGGCTGTTTCGAACTTGTTATTCTTTGTCTTTTCTCCTAAAATGTTCAACAGCTTCAATTTGAGCCGGTCATGTGTGAAGACATAACAATATAAAGCTGACAATTTTTTTGACCGTTGGTCGTCTGCCTTTTTGAGGCTCATGATGTATGTCTTGAAGAAATCTTAACATCTATCCTACCTTGTGGTTCCGGACTTGATGTGTATTTGGACAAGTCAATTTGTATACTTTTTTTAGGTAACCGTAGAGATTAATCTCTAAGAGTATCTGAGACACATCTGTCGGGATCAAACTTGAACAAGATAATTATGTAAGTCTTGATAGAAAAAGTCCAGTTTGCATCTTAATTTTAGAATCTAGTATTTCCCGAATTGATATAATTATGTGAATGGATGTATTTGCCTTGTGTATGTTTGGCTTTTGCAATTTGTAAATTTTTTCAGGTGATTATTATTAAGTTATAAAGGAGGCAATCACATAGGTTAGAATGACTCTTTTAAAGTCCTAATAATTTCAATCCGATAAGCTTGGTGGTATGCCAAAAATTACCAGTTTACAATAGAAATATTAATTGTTCAAAAGAAGGCATGTTACTTTAATCTATCTGAAACTTATATAATATGTTTAGTGCACAATAGTGATACAAATATCCTAGTAGGTCTAATCTTATTAGTTAAACTCTTATCGTATATATCTATTTACATGTCGTTGTACAACGTGAAAACGTGGAAAAGGGTTCTAACCTAAGATCAGGTTTTTCCTTGAACCGAGAGTTTTCTGGCACACATGGTGCAATAGTGCCTACGCTTGGTCTTATGGTACAAAGGTAGGAAGCAGAAATTCCAGTTGCTATCTACGTCCACAGCCTGAATCATACCTCCACAATAAGGACACGACCCAGGTGCTGGCTGCCTTGACACCACTCTTTCATCTTGTCCACACACAAACACTAAACACATCTTCCTCTTCTACCTTCTTTTGTCCTTGGTTTCTCGTCTACTATCTAGGTTGGTTTTAGAAGCTTGCTATGTCTGGCCTATATAACTGTGTGAAACAACTGTGCTGGGTTTGTATGATCAAAACTAGCGTCTAAAAAAGAGAAAGGAAAAGATGAGAGGAGAGGATTGTTGAGGCAACTTGGAGAATTAAGTGGAAGAAGAAATACAAATTAAAGGTTATAGTTCTAGAAGATGCTAGAATAACGACCAAGTCGTCATACACGAACAAAAGCTACCGCGTATCTAGAAAATTCCTTCTACTATTTTTATGCGACAATATAATATGTTTATTTATTTTTTAATATTTGAATAATTATTAATTTAATTAATAAAAATAATAAAAATACTTAATAATAAATTTATAAAAAAAATAATTTTATTTTATAAACAACTTTATTTTATTTTTATTTCGATCCAATAAAAAATATTAAAATAATTTTTATAATATTTTATTTTTATATAACATTTTTAAAAACGAAATTTAAAAAAATTCAAATGAAAAATTAGTTTAAATAGTTTATAACATTTAAAATATTTTATCTATTTTCTATATTTTTTTAAATAATAAAATTTTAAAAAATGATTGAAATGAAAAGTTATATTTTTTTATTGAAATATAAATATTTTAACAAAACTGATTTTTATCATATTAAAACATATAATAATGAATATTTAAATCATTAAATATTGAATTTTAATATTTTTTTAATTGATGATAAATGAATCTTAAAAATTTCTATTATTTTAAATAAATTTTAATTAAAATTATTTTAAAAAATATAAAATC
>JBBPBS010000276.1:4426463-4441165 GCA_037974835.1 Cicer judaicum
ATAAATTTTCTTATTCATCTAATTGCTTATTATTATGTAAAAAAAAAGTCTTCTCGCTTATTATAAAATAAAAGTATCATGAATGTACTTTTGTTAATTATCACCCATCTATTTCTAACACAATAACAAAGAAATACATGTTTATCATATTCATTTAAAAAAAAAACAAATTATTTTCATTTTAAAATATAAAAACTGTTTACTATTATATATAAGAAATCTATCTAGTGAGAATTAATAGTTACGATAAATGAAAATCATGATTTAACTAATGTTTAACATTAAATTTATTACTAAAAATATTAAGTGATTGTATATCTATTAAATAATTCATTGATTATCATGTGCTAAAATATCTGTAAATTGATTCTCATTTCCTTTTTTAATCTCCGGAAAACCTCTTTCTTTTTATTGCATGTTTATAGACAAAAAAAATCCACTGATAAAAATAAAAAACGTTAGTTAATACAAAATGCAAGACAAAAAATACCATTGATATAAAATGAAAACTACTAGATATAAGAAATGTACCAACTCTAAATAATCCCGCTGTGCTAAGTTATCATTTTTTTACTTTTTACCTTGTATTTTATTGTTATGAAGAAGAAGAATTTTTATTTTTATCAATGCTTAAAATAATTATTTTTTGGCTAATAACCTCTTAATTGCCTATTTCCTATTATTGAGGTTATTTTATTCTCTTTACTATTTTTTTTTTTGCTAATAACCTCAATGATTATTTTATTCTCTTTCCTATTATTGGCTAATAACCTCAATGGTTAAAAATAACCTCTTTTCTATTATCAAAGATTAATTTTTTTTTTCTTTTTAGATAATAATGTTGCTCTAAAATCCAGTAGATGTGTTGGAAATTCAATTATGAGTGATTAGTCCCACATTGATCAGGAATGGAAGTTGTATTGGATATATAAGGAAAATGACCCATATACCTAATGTCTTAAGGTTTTGGGTTGTGATGTGGTGTCTAAGTCTCTTATTAATCCTTGTTTAGCTCATTCCTAATTAACTTAAGAATATTTTTTCGTACTCTTCTTCTTTACAGATTGTAAGGATATTTTAGATATTTCTATTTGTTTTAACTTAAGTTTGGTTCATTCTATGTTATGAAATCCTAAAATAGTTGTCTATCTTCTTCCTCTTTTCATTGTTAACAAGATGAACTTACTTGCTTCACTAACTTTAGTTAGACTCATCGAATATATATGAGCTTCTCTTCAAGCAAGATAGATACAAATATAGTACTTGCTTTTTATTCTGTCAAAAAAAGGCCTACTTGCTTATTATATATGACAAAATAACATGAATGCATTTATGTTATAACCTCACTCAACTCTCTTTCAACATAATATGAACACGAGAAATACATGTTTATCATTTTCATTTTGAAATAGAAGAAAACTTATCTTTATGTTCACATCTTAATTTATTCATGTACCTAATAAATTAAGTGGATGAACGCAAAAATAAAAAATGCATTTTTTCTATAATTTCAAATGAAATTCAAATATTCTTAATATATTTTTTTGTTCAATTTATTTTATCGTTCTTTCAAATTCTTTTTGAATATATATATATTTTTTAAAGTAACTATAAATAAGAGTAGAAATTAACCGTATCAAATAATAAATATTGATGATAAATAATATCAAACAAAGACTTTTAAATTTATCAGTCAAACATAAAAAAATTATTACTTTTCTATTAAATTTTGGTCTTCGATAAATAATATCATATATTTTGTAGTTCATATTGAAACAATATATTAAGTTAAAAACTAAATGAATATATCTGAATTGGTTATTTTAATTTTGTTTTCTAACCTTGAATTATTTATTTAAAAAGTATATAGAAATAGTGTTTAGAACATGTCTTTCACGATGACACAAGGTTGAAGCCATAATTTGAAATCCAGTAAGGAGCTGCATTGGTCTCCGAATAAAAGAGCGAATAACGCATACTCATGTCTGTACTTAGAATCCTCCTCTATTTGCATTCTTCTATATCAGACAATGCCAACCCACAAATCAAGTCCCAATTCCATTCACCCTTTACCAAAAAAAATAGCATAGGGAAAACATGTGGGGATTCGATAGAGGTTTTTTTTAAAATTAAAAAGAAGAAATTATTATTAATAATAATAATCAACTATTTTACAACTATCCGTGCAAGATTCGAATAACCCGATTTAAAAAAAAAAAATGTCCACCCTGGCCACGGGTGCAATACAGTTACTCTTGTAGTTGTTCAAGCATACAACACCTGACAAGTTGAAGGTGAGAATTCGCGAAAAGGCAATGTTGCCTCAACAACCTGCCACGTCACGTTCACAGTACCACACTCATTCTTAACCACCACAGTACCAATAGCCACATTCAAACCATGTGACACCACATAGATTCGATCCTCTAAACCCTTCGCAACAAACGGTTTCTTCATTACATCTCTAGGGAACCCATCACCACTCACACACCGCCACGTGTCACTCACTTCATCATAAACCCTCACCGGTAAATCCAATTCAGGTATAACAAACACCCTCCCACACACACCAACACTCACCCCTATCCAACCATCACTCATCCCATTTCTCATCTCACGCCACGTGTCGCTCTCCAAATCGTACACGCCTCCTTCCGGCCGAACAACAAACGGCCACGACCACCCTTCCGTTACGTACATCTTCCCTCCCACGACTACCGTTTCATACCTCTCCAATTCCCCTGTGAATTTCGCGCCGCTCCTCCACGTGTCACTTTCTGAATCGTAGATATTCGTCCCGCTTTTCCCAACGGTCACGATTCCTCCGCTTACTTCATCTGCCGCGAATAATGAATTCCCGGATATCATATCAGACGCCGGCAACCACCTGTTAATTGCGCTGTTGTAAACCAGTGTAGACTCCGTTTCTACGTAAGTAAACTCAGAGAAAATTAGTTTATTTCACATAAATTTTAGATCAATTTCACATTCTAAATCGAGGAAGATTTTACCTTTGATGAGGAAGATTTTTCCCTGACGTGGCAATGAAACGCACGCCATTTTGTCGTTTGGAAGAGGCGCAGGAGGAAGAAGGAACCAACGACCAGTAGAAGGATCGAACGATTGCCATTGGATTTTGGCGGTTAGTGTGTGAAAGGCAGAGACGAAGATGTTTGGGCGCGAAAAGCTTCTCTTAGAGAGTAAAAAAGATGGATTTGTTATTGCTCTGTTCCACGAAGAAGAAACAGAGCGTACTAGACAGTGATATGGGTAAGGAACGTGAAGAAGACATATTTCTGCTATTTCGTTTGGTAATTGTGGAATTAACTCTTCATGCTCTGTGTTGTATCTTTTTTCTTCCACGATCATCATTTTCTTAATTTTGTTCACAATTCAATTGGTGTGTATGTAAAGGAAGGAATGAAAGTGACCTTCGTATGAAACGACACCGGATTTATGGGGGGGAAAAGTGAAAGTGGGAGAAGAGGCTTTAAAAGGTGCCAAAAAGTTGAAGTGATTACTAAAATATTTGATGGTGGTTGGAATTTAGAGACATGAAAGAATATAAATATTTGCTCAGAATATGTATCAATAAAGACACTTTTATTAAACAAATAAATAAATAAAAGGAGAGAAAATAACTCTTTTAAGTGTTCATTTTGACCCACGATATTGTTAGGTTTCACGGTTTATTAGTTTACATAACAAAAAAGAGAAGAAAAAAATATTTTAGTGAGGATGTGTGACGTAATTGAACAAAGAGACAATATAGGTAGTGTTGAGATTACCAGATATTAAGGTTGTTTGTTTGCTTTGTTCGTCTTAATTTTCGGTTGGTGACGATGAATTTGGGATGCTTTTTTCGAGAAAGGAGAGAACAGTAGTGTTCAATGATTTGATTAGTTATCTTTTGAAGTGGATGGTTCATATGAGATTAAAGAATCAAATTATAATGAGAGTTGCGTTGATTGCCAACACTAAAGTGTCATTCATTGTCTACAAAATGAACCACCCAGATGGACTTTTTTGGATTCCATGCTTATTAGTTATAAATTTTATACTCTTTTTTAATTTTTATTTATATGTAAAACTATTAATGTATTTAATTTAAATATTAATTAAATAAATCAACATTTTTAACTTAAATCAAATATTTTTACTTTGACTTTTCTAGTACAGATATATAGAGCAGTAATTCTCTTTTTTATTTTGTACAGGTATGGTTTGCTTAGTATACTTTGTTCCATGAAAACACAGTTCACAAGAGAAAAAATCTATTAAAAAATGTCAGATATTAATTTTATTATAACATATAATCACTATTCTACATATTCTTGAAATAACATATTATTATTTATTTATCATATTTTTTTAAACTATATAAAATAATCAAATGCTACAGAAAATAATTTTTACTTTCTCTTTCCTTAATTATAAACATTCATTGAAAAAAAAATCAAATCATATTTATATATACACGTGAAATGGTCAAATTAGTTATGGTAGAATAGAAAAAATATTTTTAATTTTTTTGAAATGAATAAATTTTTTGGAAGTAATAAATGATTGATAATAATTCTTAATTATTTTTTATTAAAGAGGAGATTAAACCAATTATCTCCTGATCACTCACATATCTATATTCTTTCTCTAAAGTAATTAATGAGTCCCTAATATTATTTTTGTAGAGTTGATGATTTTGGAATAATTGATTAGTTAGTTATGGTGTTAGGGGGAAGGATCCCGAGGGATGGGGGAGTCTACCGTATTTGCAAGTGTGATTACTTTGTGGCCGCAAATATGAATATGGTGGGGTTTTTAGATAAAAGATTAGATTTGTAGTCTATAATTAAATTTGGTTTGTTCATATTCACATTTGAATTGATGGGTTTTTATAGTTGAAATAGACGCGTGTGTAATGTGTTTGCTTCTAGTGTGTAGTATGGAAAAAGCCGTGGGTTGTTGTCATCTCCATAATAATGACATCGACAGACGTGAATGTGAATTAATGTCACATTGGATCCCCACTGTCCACCCCTTTCTTCCTCTAAGAATATACTCTTTAATGTATATTTGGATGGATTTTGTTTTATTGGTCCAAATTTATCCAGTCTTATTAAATTATGTCTTATTTAAAGTGTTAAAATTGTATATGGGACACGTAGATACATCAAAAACATAAACTCTATATATCTAATATATATCTAATAAGAACTGTGAAAAAAAATATAATTGAATAATCAAAATTATATATTTTATAAACAGAAGCAATATTTATTATGAGATTTGAAATATAATAAACATTAAAAAAATACAATTTCCATGTATAGACATAATTAATGCTAATTAATAAGATAAAAGTGTCATCAACAGTCATAATTAACAGTCATAATTAACATAGATGAAACAAAATTCACATATACAAAAGATTTATCATCATATGTTAAATAGTGAGATACTCCATAATCAAGAATTCATATAGAAGGAGATATATATATGACAGATCAGAGGAGTTCAAACATTTAGTAGATGAGGCATACATGACATGTAATTGAGTGACAATTTTTTTTTAGAGTTGTTCTACAATATCATATATTTGAGAAACATAAGAGTATATAGAACCATAACTAGAGCCAATGGTTGAAGGAGCAGAAGTAACAACATTGGACAATAGTCCCCTAAAATTCTTCATATGGACTCTCTTCAATTTGTGACACTTATGTGTATTTAGCTTAATCACTTTTAGGCTTAAAATAAGTTTCATCAGCATAACATCACATTTCTTTTTCAATCAATTTTTTTTCACCACTTAACTATGATAAGAGTAATTTTATCCATTAAGGTGGATACTAAAAGTTTGAAAAAGAATCATTCTTAACACAATCTATAACAAATAATGACAGAAAATTACAACAAACACAATCCATGAGATAAAATAAATTAGGGATAATATGTTAATAGTAGAGCCAACTAAATAAATTCGTGTAAGGAAGAAAAGAGTTGAGCCACGCTGGAAACAAAAGAGCAGAACTATGTCAAAAAAAAAAAGGAACAAAACCACGTCGGAAACTGAATAATGGATTCATATCGGAAACAAAGAGGCGTTATCAGATCGGAAATGGAGGGAGTAAATCGATACTGGTCACAAAATGAATTATACAATAAACCACTTTATAGTAGATCCCAAAATCAACCAAAACTCTTTGATACCATATTAACAATGAAGCAAGAGAGAAGAAATCCATGAGAATTTGATAAGCAATTAAACAATAACAAATAATGATTGAGTTACGATAATTATATATACAAAAGAATGAAAAAGTCTAAAAAAAAACTCTTATTACTAATATATAATAAAATTACGTAACACTATCGACAACAAATGCCCTTGAATATTTGGTAGGCAGATAAGGTAATCACTTTTATAATCCATGATGAATTTATATGGGTTCAAATATACTCCATCTTTCACTTTACAATAGTATAATAAATAAATAAATAACAAAAGAAAATGTAATTATCATTGTACATATATAACTACAAAAGCTTAAAATACCTTAATTTTACAATGGTATTAATTACAAGTATACATGTTTATGTTCGCATCTAGCTAAGAACATCATCAAATGTTTGAAGCCAATATATGTCATCATCACCACTTCTCACATGAAACCAAATGCAAAATATTTTGCATTTTCATTTGGTTTGATGATCAATGACAGTTTGAAATGCACCAGCCAATTGTCTAACCTTGTTCTTTCTCTCTTCTGATAGCTTGTTAGCAGTTTCTTGAATAACATCATTTGATATTTGAGACTCTTTCTTTCCTTGCACCACACAACTTTCATCTTCATTTTCCTTTGATGAAGAATCCACTTTCTTTTCTTCTTCTTCTTGTTCTTCTTCTTCATCTTTAACTTCACTCTCCTCTTGTTCATTTTGCTCTTCACATTTTCCTCCTTCAACTTCTTTTTCTTCTTCTTTAACTTCACTCTCCACTTGTTCATTTTGCTCTTCACATTTTCCTCCTTCAACTTCTTCCTTCTCCAACTCTTCTTCGTTTTCTTCTTTCACTTCAACTTCTTCTTCATTTGTTGAATGATTTATTTCTTTGGTATCACATACCTCTTTGTAATTTGTTGTATTCTCTTCTTTGGTTTGATCTTGTTTTTCTTCTTCTTCTTCTTCTTCTAACACTATAGGAATTTCCTCCTTCACCTTCTCACTATCATGAGATTCAATGTGTTCGAGACTTTGATCCTGCCCATTATTCTGTTCAACTTCAACTTGATCATTTTCAACCTGTGGTGGAATAATCTCAGCTACATTCTCAACTTTTTCTTCAAAATTCTCTTCATTTATAATAGCTTCTTTATCTTCCGGTTCATTTTCAACTACATTAATTGCTCCCGTTGTTTCTTCATTATTAGTACTCTTTGTAGTATTTGTAGTAGCAACATTCTTTGTGTTAACAGAAGAAGAAGTCTTCTTTTTAACACCGTCTTTCGGATAAGTCTTTGAAATGGATTTTGTGGAAGGAATAATGTTTCTAAGAAGTGGTTTGTGTTGTTGTCTTGAAGGAGAAGCTACTGGTGTTTGTTTTGGTACCCTTGAAAGTGATTGTGGTTTATCAAAAGATCTTCTTCTATTTAGATAAGGCTTGTTTGAGGCATCATTTCTTGGAAGTTTGAAGGATTGTGACCTTGGTTGTGAGCTAAGTGTTGGTTTGAGATAATTTGGGACATGTTTTTCTGATGATTGAGTGGTAGAACTCTCTACAGAACTTGTTGTGGATGGTCTTGTGGTCCTTTTTGGAGCATTTGATGATGTGGTTTTCTTCTCCTTATTCCCCACAACACTAGTACTATCTTTTGTTTTTGTTGCCATCTATGTTATTTTGGTGTCTGATCAGCTAGTAGTTTATTTATTTATTGAATATTACCTGCATTTAAAAAAAATTAATGTTGAGTATGTCTGTCCATTAATCAAGATTATAATGAAATGAGTTGACAATTTTTAATGTACTAGCTATAATACTAGATTTACACTAAATTAAAATTAATAAATAGTTAACACTTGGACAATTAGGCAGTAGTTGTACTAAGAAGAAATTTTGAAAATCTGATTCAGTCAAAGCACCGTGTAGTAGCTATACATATATAGAACATCATGTTTGTTACACAAAAATTAAAATCATGGTTTATATTTTGATTTTACTAAATCACATTTTAAGTTTAATGTATATCATAAAATTTGAGTTTATAATATATTTAAAAAGAGTTTAATTGTTATGGATTATCAAATGTAATTTTTTTTATAATATCAATACGTCACAATCATTTATATATATAATTTTTAGAGATAATTATTACAAAAGTAAAATATAATTGATAATCTAATAATTATAATTGGTTTATACTATAATGTAAAAACATATATTTCAATTAAATCCATGTAAAAATTGGAAATGGAAAGTGGGGTGTGGGGGAAAATAAAACACGAAAGGATATTTTTGTTTCCTAGAGACTAGAGAAAAATGTTGGATGTAAATACAAATCTTTTCGATGGGCCAGCCCAACATGCATAAAGGGAAAACGAATGTCTTTGCTCAATTAACTTTTAAAAAAAATAATAGACCTTCTATTATAGTACTTCAATTATATGCTTTTTTTCAAATTATTATAGACAAGTTCCTTTTGCTAATAAAAAATTAGACATTTTTTTTTGGATGTAGATAAGGTATTCTTCATGTACAAGTGTAAAAGACTAATTCCTTACATTGGGTATAATTATAGTGAGTGGTAAAACTATATCTCAAGTAAGGTATGACCACATTGATTCTAACAAATTTTTTATTTATTAAAAAAAATGATATTCATTAATTTAAGTTGATATAATATATTGAATAAAAACAATACAAATTTTAAGTCGTCAAAATAAAATATTTATAAATAAATTTATAATATCTAAATTAATAATATAAAATAATAAAATATTAATAAATATGACATAATATAATATAGTGTACGGAATAATATGTCTCATATGAGTTGGTTAGTGAGTTAATATAGCAAAGGCTTGCCCAGCTTTTTCTTTGGGCTGGCCCTAAAGAATGTCACGTTTTTTCTTTTTCCAGCTTTTCTCTCTCTTTTATATCATCCCTCTTTTCACATATTATTTTTTGTTATCAAATAGTATTTCTCTTCAATAAAAAAATCCCGAAGATAATAAAGTATAAGCCAAATGATTGTTGATCAATTGAGAATATTGTCTGGGCACTTTTAACAAAAATCACGTTACTTTATATGTGCAAAAAGGAGAAGAAGAAAAAAAGCAACTAATGAACATGTTACACATTGATTTGCATTACACACTTCTTTTCGATATTATGTAAAGCAAGCAAAACTGAAAACAAACTATGAAAATTCAACCCAATATCAAAACAAGCAACCAAAAAATAAAAAGGAAGAGTGAATTCACAACAACCAAAGGAGAGAAGAAAAACGTACCTTGTGAAAATAAAGTTTGTGGAAGAGTGAATTTGTGGGCACAAATCATATGAAATTGCTTTGAAACATGGGATTAATATATGAGAGAAATAAAAGAAAGAGATAAAAAGAAAAGAAAACATTAGCTGGAAGATAAGAATCAGATTAAAGGTTTTTGGGAAGTTTAATAATATCAAAAATGAAGCGAGAATTACGCAAAAACAAAAAAAGTGGTGAGGGTGTTTGCATCGCATGCCAATAAATTGTTTTAAGTAAAAAAAAAACAATAAATTGTTTTGTGTAAAGAAAAATATGTGAATAACCGGAACATGTGGATTGGACAGGTTGACCTTTTCTTTTATAAGTCAACGCAACACAAAAAAGGAAAGTCATTTTTGTGTAATGTTAATTTAGATTTTGAACTAAAAAGAGCATTCCAAACAATAACAATAATGTCGAGATTTTTTTTTATCTAGAGACTATATAGTAACTATTACTAAAAATTTATAAACAAATATAAAATTTTGAATTTAAGTGTAAGATGTAATATTTAATTTAATAAAATAACTATTTCTTCACTTTAACTAGTATTTAAAATTCAATCTAATAATTGAGCTTGTATGCCACTAAGTCATGACATTTTGTCACATATATCTTTTTTCAGATTACTAATATTCATGTCTTTTTAATGAAAAATTTCTTTTATCGATTTTCTAGTTCTTTCTCACTCTACCAATTTAATTATTCTTAGTTTCAATTATTAGTTTAATTATAAATTTTACTAGTCTCTTTTTTATATATTCACATTATTTAAATCGAGTTTGTACCAACTTTTATATAATAAGTGGTACTTCTACTTTTTCTTTTTTAATATTATTTCGACTAATCTTTTCACACACATCCAACACAAGATAATCATCATCTTTGTTACACTTGTTTTATCTTTGTGTTGATATTTTACCACCAACACTTCATCTCATTCATAATCATAGATCATGGAGTTGTGCAATGACATTTCTTATTTAGTTTTAACGATATTCTTTTATTTGATTTATATCCCATTCTATCATTTAACAAATAATTTAATATTTATGTATATATTAGATTAGCTTATTACATACAATTAAACAAAATTATATAAAAATCCAACAAATAAAAGTATGCTTTAAGGTATTAGAAAAAAGGGATAAATGGACAGAATAGTATCCATATAAACGTTAGGTTAAGGGATTTAGATATTTTTAAAATTGTGTGATTGTATCTACACTAAAAGATAGAGACCTGTGGTTGTGAATTGTAGTAACTTCTATTTTATAATTCTATTTTATAATAGTAGAATTAAAATGATAAAAAAGCCCACTATATAAAGTTGTTTATTGCATTTATATATTGTTTACAAATAATATTTTTTAAATAATCAATATTAACAGTTAGTAGTTATTTTTGAAATACGAATTTGATATTATTGCTTAATGAATAAAACGTCCACATTAAGGATGCTCTAAGTCATATTTCTTTAGAAATAAGGTATTTATCACATGGTTGGCTTTTTTCTTTCTAAAATTATCCCAAAGAAATTGACATTGTTGTTGTTGGTTTGCTTGACTGAATAAATGATGTTGATTACCATAACTTAACAAACAATAATTCTAAAATCTAAACAAATTAGTGCTACGTTCAATCATTTTTAATTATTATTGTGTATCTCTCAATATTGTTATTGTCTAATTTGTTTTATAAAAATGACAGTTGTTTTTCTTCTAATATGTGTTTACATTGGCCAATTCATATATTTTTTAATTAAAATATATATTTAAATTAATTAATTCAAATTCGTATTTGAGAATATTAAAAAAGAGAATTAACATAAAAATAAAAGAAAGTTATAACGTTTTCTTTATTTCTTTTGACAAATACGGCTGCATTGAGCCGAGCCGAACTGGAAAGTGGAAACCATGTAGCGTGACCGGTTTTTTTTAGCTAGTAAAGCCGGAGCCGGCGTGGCGGCTGGCGAGGTGACACTTATCAGAAGCATCGTATAAGTGTTTATCATTTCGAATACGATTTTTTCCATTAATAATTTATTTGTCGTTTATCTACTATGTGAGAAGAGTCATTTTCATTTTTTTTTTTAAATTTAATTTAAATAGCTGAGAATGTTCACTCACTTTCTTATCAAAAAAATAAAATATGTCCGATAGAGACATGTTTATTTATTTTTTATTATCATCGATAATTACAATATTGACGGGTTAGAAAATAGCTTGGGCTCAAATTAATTTTTAAAACTATACTGGCTAATTACTTTAGGCGATACAGTGAAAGTTAATTTTATCTTCATAAATTAGTTACAAATTTGTAGTTATTTAAAATTTTCGAAATAATTAATTATGTAGTTTACTTTTCATGATAAATCTATGATATGTAACTCTGTATATGGGGCCGTGGTTGATTTTTTGAAATTATAAGCTGCTTAGGATATGCTGTCTTGTTTACTTTATTTTATGGGTTGTCGTGTATCTCATTTCATGATATGCCATTAAATATAAGTTGCTAGAGAAAGGTGTATGGTTTAGTCTAAGTTTTGTTTTGGTGATTCCATATTTTTTTTTTAAAAAAAAAACGAGTTTAAGTTTTTTTTAATATTTATTAGTTAAACATATTAAGTTCCAAATTACGACAAAATTCTTGTAGAAGGTTAGATTTATTGAACCGTTCTAGTTAAACATATTAATCTACATAAATTTTTTATCTTTTAAAATGTGTTATTTGATATCGTGGTACATGGTTATTTTGAAGCTACTTAGCTGTAGCATTAGATTGGACATAACTCTCCATCGTGATAACTAATGTTTTTAAACACATGTTTAATTTAATTGCATTGATTTATTCTTTTGTTAATTTATTTTAAAAAAAATCATATGAAGCAAGCCTTTAAATAGACTAAATGATCATATCATGAATTCAAAATGGGCAAATTCATGAAGCAAACATGTTGGCAAATGATTCAATTCGTTGGCCTTAAAGCAATTATTTTGTTGAAGTCCAAAGTGTATATGTTAGTTAAAGATGAGAATAGGTTAGGCCGTCCATAGGACCCTATAGTTTGGTCTACTTATGGTCTGGCCTGACCTATTTAATAAAAAAGCTAGATTCATACTATTTTTAAAGCCTATTTATTTAAATAGGTCAGACTCAGACTTATAAAAAAATGTATTATATTCGGTAACAGTTCTATATTAAGTAGTCGTTCCATATTCGGTAACAGTTCTATATTTGATATTCGTTTCATATTCGATAACTGTTTAATTAGTCAATCATGTATTTAAGACGTAATAATAATTGCGTTTAAAAAGGCTTTCAGGTCAGGTCAGACTAAAAAAAAAAATTATGATAGGCCGTAGATCAGACTTAGACCGAAAAAATAAATCGTATACCAGACTCAGACATTTCAAAATCTGATCTAACCTATTCGCACCCCTAATATTAGCTAAACTAAACCCACGAGTAGAAGGATAACCTAAAGTCACTCCTCTGGATATTCTTTAAAAAATAAATATGCGAGTGGCTAAGTCCAACTATAGTGGACAAAGCCAATTTATCCATTATCATCTTTTGTTGAATATATTGAATGCTTTTAGTGGTTCTAATTATACACTGCCAACCCCACCATTCCCATTCATAGGTTTTTTTCGCAGCTTGTCATTGATTAGGTTAGGAGATAAATCAGAGTTGGTATATACATACGAAGACCATCTAAAACAAATTTTAATTTGAGATTTTATAAAATATATAATAGTAGTTAATTTAATAAAAATATTAAGAAACTTATCAATATTTATATTTTAGACACTTTATATAATATAAAATCAGTTATTAAATAAATATAATCAATTTTATATAATATTTTTCAATTGGTAATATAGTCAATTAATTTATTATTTATTGAAAAATATTAATTTTAAATAAAAATTAATTGTTTTTAATTCTAAAAATATTTGAAATATGAAGTCTTTTTGATAAATAAAATTAGAAGCCTTTTTATTAAATACATTTTGTTTTTTTTAAGTGTAAAATAATTATATTGATGGTCGTACTTTGGATTATCTGACGCAAATATATACAGCTAGAGAGGCTTGAGCTTATCTAAATATTTAGCTAACAAACAAGACTCCAAATTAAAAATAAAATAAAAACTATTGCTAACAATTAGAGGGCTACGTCACTAAATGGCAGTGGTGGAAAAGGAGATGAACACGAGTAATCCCCTCGTTGCGCAACACTTGGCTTACATGCATGCAACCAGTCAAACTTGTGCTATGTTTGGGATTGGAAAATAAAGAGAGAGGAAAGAAAGTAAAAAGAATGTTAAAGTAATGAAAATGAGTGAAAGGTGAGAAGAAAGTAACTTGATTTATTGATTGTTTGATATTAGTAAAAATGAAAGGAAAGAAAAATATGTATATAGTATCCCATAAATACCTTTATAATAAAATAAGTTATATTTAGTAAATTTTATATTCAACATTCTAACATTATATAAAATCTTCTAATAAACATTCAATTGATAAAAGATAATTGAAAGATAATTAAGTTTAAAAATATTGTCAAACCTCGCGAATTATGACACAATCAAAGATAGTGTATAAAAGATATTTTTTAACGCTTATTCATATAAGAAGCACATATTTGAGCTGATATAACATCTATTTTCATATAAGTATCAATAATATTGGTTCTCAAATTTACAAAATAAAAAATCATTTCTAAAATTGAAATATATCAATCACTTCTATCTCTTTGTTATCTAAATAATTAAAAAATACGGAACTAACACACTATTTAGGGCATTACCGGTTAACATATATAGGTTTCTAAATATTTTATTTAGGGTTTGCCTTTTTATTATTATGGTCAAATAATTTTTTAGTCTATATAAGTCTCATAATTTTATTTTTACTCTTTGTAAAAAATTTCATTAACTTTTAGTCATTTAAAAATTTTTATTTTCATTTTTGATAGTTAAATTTAATCTAACTAATGTCCATTATTTGAATTTTTGAATTATTTTTTCACAAATATTTAAGATATTATAAAAAAAAATCCAAAAAAAAACATAATTTTTTAACAAACAATAAATTAAATATGAATTTTTAAAGTATCCAAAACTTAAAAATTCATATTTAATTCGTCATTTGTTAAAAAGTTTTAAAT
>JBBPBS010000276.1:4441443-4472628 GCA_037974835.1 Cicer judaicum
ATAAATAATTAATTTGAAATTAGAGAAGGTTAGATACAATAAATATTATGAAACTAAATCAAGAAATTAGATATATATATATATATATATATATATATATATATATGTGTGTGTTTGTGTGTGTGTGGGGTTGTATATTTTATTTAGAATAAAATATAAGTAAAAATGATAATTAAATAATTAATTTATATAATTAAAAATCAAAAGTGGATACATCATTAATTTTTTAATTACCATTTGTGCTTAACTTGCAATCTAAAAAGAGTATATACACAAGTAAAAACACAATAGAAAAAGTGGATAGATAAACATGTAAGTATCGATTTTTACGTTAACATAGAATAAGATGGATTATTGTACTAATATTGAGCAACATAATAAATATACAATATTTTTAACCAAAAATAAAATGGAATAAGTATATACGAATATTTCAAAAACACAAAATCTCTTTTGCCGGTCAGGATACAATATAAATGAATATGAATAAAAATATAATATCATATGAGCATGATAAGATTTTATTCAGTTATATATGTTAGATAAATAAATAATGCTATATATCATGTATAGTTAAAAATACATCATGACAACAATATATCTAATTTATATATATTATTTAAAATAAACTATTTTTTATATTTTTTACAATAATCTAATTCAATATTTTTTAACAGTGTTGGAACCAAATTTATTTTATAATTAGAGTTTTTATGATAACAAAAGTATTTTATGAGAACAATATATTCAACTTCAAATAGTATGAAAAAATATATAGTCAATATTTGAAGAATATTTTATAAACATTTGAAGAATATTTGATCAAATTTTGAAGAAAATGATCAAGATTTATCTACAACAAAATATAAATAAAATCAATTTGAATAGTTTACAAACACAATCTGAATAAAATACAATTTATAATCAAACAATAACTAAATTGAAGTTCAAACTTTAACTATAAATAGATACTCAAGGTTCAAGAAGAAAAATATTACTCTTACACTTTAAATAGATAAATATGTGTTCAAGTTATAAATATTGAGTGTAATTTTCTTAAAGTGTGAGAGTTATCATTATTATTATTGTCAGTTTTGTTAGAATCAACTACTCAAGTTTAATTCTTCTGTATCCGATAGTAATTTAGTTATTTATTCAATATGGAGTTGTCATATTGTTATAAGAATATTTGACTTGTAGGGTCAAGGTGGTTAGTTTTTCAAATGTACGAGGTTGTTCATTGGATGGTTAAGTGCTTTGTAATTAAAAATATTTAAATTAATTTATTAAATTATTTTGAATGGAGGGATTAAATGTAGTCAAGTTAGTAGTGAACTAAGATAGTGTAAATTATTTATGTTTTCATTGTTTGTTGCATCTGAATCCGATTGCTTTTACTCCAAGTACTTCACTAAAACCGAACTAGTTTTATATTTATTTATAAATTATCAAAAAATTATCAACTGTGACAAACACAATTCAATCCTCTTTGTGTGTTTGCACATTCAATAGAGACATAAGTAATCTTGTGAAACAATGACTCCAAATATTTTAAAATTAATTATTATTTTTTAAATTAATTGATTGATATTTGTTTTGTTATAATTTTAAAATCACTTTTTATATATAAAGTTTAAATGCATTTTTTGCTTAAAAATATTTTACTATATATTTCATGTTATATATATTGTAATGGTAAATGAATTTTTTTTCTTATACTA
This sequence comes from Cicer judaicum, assembly GCA_037974835.1. Taxonomy (NCBI): domain Eukaryota; kingdom Viridiplantae; phylum Streptophyta; class Magnoliopsida; order Fabales; family Fabaceae; genus Cicer; species Cicer judaicum. The sequence goes on from JBBPBS010000276.1 coordinate 4,443,165, forward strand.
TTATTTTCGTTTCTACTTTATAACATAGTCCCACTCTAGGATGACAAATTTAACTAGACAAATATGATATAATATAGGCTAAATATCATATGTGGTTTGTCAATTTAATTTCAGTCGTTATTTTAGTTATTTATCTTTCTTCTTCTTAATTTTATTTTTTATTTTAATTTTAAGCGATAATTTAATATTTTATGTTTTAAAATGTCAACAATATTATCTTTTTTTATATATCAAAATTTTCAAACAAAACTCATAAAATTAATTATCAATTTTTAATATAATACAAATTTCATCGAATTCATAACTTAAATATTTAAATAAACTCATATTTTAATTATTTATTTGATGAATTTGATGTTGTTGGAGATAAAAAAATACGAGTTTATTTGAATATTTGAGTGATGCATTTAATGAAATTTGCATTACATTGAAGATAATAATTAATTTTATGAGTTTTGTTTAAATTTTTTTATAAATTTTTGCAAAAAAATATAACATTGTTGACATTTTAAAATATAAAAATCATATTATTATTTAAAATTAAAATAAAAAATCAAATAAAAAAAAACTTAAAACATTAAATAAAATTAAATTAAAGAATCGCGAGTGTTATTTAACTTATCACATAATATAAGGTATAAAATTATCTCTTCAAAATTGAATTATCTACATTAAATTAAGATTTTTTTTTCTCTCTCTATCTTTTCAAACACCACATATCATATTATATTTTGTGCCCTATTATTATTGTATCTGAGTAACACACCTCATTAGGTATATGTATTTTTTGAAACGAAACGACTAAAGTAGTATTTTGATTTTTACATGTATAAGATATTATTATAATAGTATTTGAGTATATCAAAATTAAAAAACATATTAAAATATCTATTATATTAATCACTTTGACATTTAAATATGTATGTGTTAATTTAATTTTAAATTTTTTTGTTAATATATTTATTCCATATAATAAAAAAATATTAAAAAATGCATTTACAATTTTAATTAATTCAAAAACTATAAATTGCTTATTAATTACTTATAAATGCAAGCGATTGATTTACCATTAATGATAAAGGTGGACATATCAAGTGATAATAAATGATCGTAATCACTTATTAATTACATTTTTAAGTAATGAATGTTAGTTAATTATTTTCATAAATTCCTAACAAAAATAAGTAATTAATACGCTTCATTAGTTGTGTTAATTATATATGAGATTCATTCATAATCTGCCATTCCTTTCGTGTGCCGGCTGAATGAACCAACCACGTTGTTAAACTCATAAACAAGGTTCTGTGACATCACACTCAATCCAAACCCTCCAAACTCTCCCAATCAACGGTTCAGATCTCACTCCCTTCGCTTTTCAATTAGGACGGCGCCACTATAACCCTTTTCGTTTATTTTGTTCATCTTCTTTTTCGGTAACTAATTTTTTAGTTCATCTTCCTTAACAAAATTAAAATAAAATAAAAGTTTATTTTTTACTGTTAAATTAAATAAATATTTAAGTTAAAACACCTTCTTCATTCGTTGTTTATTGCTTCTAAAACTTTGCTTCTCTCTCTTAAAAACTTTCTATGCAATTTTCTTCTCTTTCTTCTAAACTTTCAAACGGAGAACAACAAGAAGAAGAAGAAGAGAAAGAATCATACCAGCGAAAAAAGGTAGCTAAGAAATTCAAATTTCTCTGCTAAACTTATTCTATTCAAATTCTAACTCTCCCACACTATTTCTCTATCTTTCTTTTTCTATTGACTTTAATTGAAAATAATCGACGATTGAATTGGTTTATTTATCAATTTTCTCAGCGTTGCTCCACGTTCATCTCTATATCTAATATGATAATAGTAATAAAATAAAATAAAATAAAAAAACAATTTTATGAAGACCATCTCAATTGAATTTTAATTTTTGATATATTTTTATACGATGAAGTAAATTTCGGTTTTTGATGAAACTAATAGAAGGAAGTGTTTTGGTTATGTTAGGAATAGGTTTGGTAGAATTTTTGAAATTGTTGGTTTCTATTTATTTATTTAATAATTTTTGTATTTTGAATTTTTTTTGTGAGTATGGTTAGTGTTAAGCTTAATTTGAGCGCTGAAATAACGGAGAGGAAGTCTTTGTGATTGTGTGGAGAATATTTGATGTAAAGCTTCGTCCTTTGAAAAATGAAGCGACCTCCCACTTTTTCTAAAAATCAATCATGGCTGTGTGGTTACTCTTCTTCTTCTTTTCTAATTCACTTTTTGTTATTTCACTCTAAAAACCCAAAATTTGTTGGTTTTGAGTTAATGGGTTTCTCTGTTTTGGAATAAAAAATGTTGCTTTGTAGTTTGTATGACCATGGTTTACGGCCCTTGGTTTTCATCTTCATCATATGATCATGTATTGGTTTGTGATTTTCTGTTTCACTTTCTTCTTTTTTAATTATTCTGGCTAAAAGGTTTGTGTGCAATTTTTCATGTCATCATGTAATTAAGCTCAAGGTGTATCATCCTTATACATATGATTTGTGCCATGTTGGTTCACTTTGAGTCAAAACATAAAAAGTAAGTGTACATGTTGGATAGCCTTCATTCTATGTCATTATGTAAATATTGGTAGACATGGCGGAGCAAGCTTCGGGGCTGTTTACTTTGTGAAAACACTTTGTGTTTCCATTTTCTAAAATTTGTACCTTGATGAGAGGGACTCGTGAAGTAATCCATTGGTATGGAGATATGAGGAAATGTTGGTTTAATGAGGATGCATTTTCGGAAATAATGAAAATACTTTTTTGACATTTTCATTGTTTCTAGAAATGTACTTCATTGTTCACTTTAAAAGTCTCTTACCTGCTTGTTAACGAGTAGAATAAACACACATTTTAGGCGACCAAATATATGCCTCAATTGTAATTTCAGGTGAAATCTTGTTTGCTTGTTGAAAAAGTTACAAAATTATTTCTTATAATAATCAAGCATAATAACAAACCAAAGCAATTAACAAGATATAAATAATTCAAGTGAGGTGTGGTTTCATCATTGCTGTTTTTTTTATTACTGCATTACTTACATTACTTACAGATATGATTATCTATTGAGAGGTAGTAATATATATAACAAGAAATAAATAATTCATGTGAGGTGTGGTTTCATTATTGCTGTTTTGTAATTTTGAATGAATGCTTGTCTGTGTTGCTGTTTTTCTGGGAATCCTGACCATGAGGTTTGATTATTTTTATCATGTGAATTCTGGCTGTTTTTAAACTTTTGATGTAGTTCAAATTTTATAAGGATGTATATTGAGCATGCAAAATCTAAGTTACTCAACTTGCTCAGTGAATTATTATAATATTATTGTGATAGATAAAACCCTCAAATCACAAATTTGGCATTGGACTTATGAATCGACTTAATGGTTAATTGTTACAACTTTGTTTAGTTTAGATTGAATTTATTGTCTAAGGAATTTCTAAATACTCGCTGTGATAGTCTGCTTTGTCTCCTTGATTCAATTTAAGTGTGTTAACAATGATAGATGTCTTATTTATGACCCATTTTATCTTATGACAAGTATAGTTTTGTCCTCTTTCGGTTGAATTTCAGAAATTATGTATGTTTCATTTAAGAGCTTTGTCCAAATTGTTGTGGATGATGTCAATAAGATATGTTGGTCTACTCCATTTGTTAAAAAGTACAAATTTATCATAATTTGTTGTCTTTCTGTGCATAAAATTAGTTACTGGAGATTACAAAGAACATACTAATGTGATTACTTCTAGATGTCATTTGTAACCAAGTTTGTAACATTTTCTAGATATATCATATGAAGTGAGAAAATTCTCATACTTGATGGTATGCAAACCCAGAAATGCCTGTGTAGTCTTCATTTTTTAGCTTGATTTTTGCATATAGTCATTGCTATGAAGAAATGTGTTAATTTTTTTTGTCTTAGTACATATGAATATAATGCTTCATTGCTTCTGACAATCATGTAGCTTGTATGAGTTTTTGATCATCTACGTCGTGCCATTTGTGTTTCAGATTTGAAGGGAATAAACTGTTGAATATTGATGGATGAATATTCTGGTAAAAGAGCCACTGATGGGGTGGTAGTCCCTAAAAAGGGTATGGGCAACATGTTTAAAGATACTGCCAATACTAGAGATAGAAATGGTCAAGTATGTAGCCGGCTTGGTTGCAGCAGCAGAGTCAACTCTCCTAAAGGTGCTCCAATCGGTTCTTCTGAAAAGGGTAAATCTTTGAGGCCTGCATTTAGGTACTCTTCAACTGGCAAGGAAACAATTGGAAGCTCCTCTAAAACTTTCTCTGGGAGTAGTAATCCAAGAAAACCCCTTAAAAAGCCTCAGAAAACATTACCATCTCAGATAGAGACAGATTCATCTGAAACTAGTAGTGTACAAGATGAACCAGAAGTTTCAAAGTTAGTACCTCCACCTGAAAAAAATAAGAAGGGGCTTCAAGCTGAAGGAGAAAACTCAGAGTCCGGTAATGTCACACTGATGGAAGTAGGGAGTTCTAGTTTAGCATCTAATACAAGGTCTAGGAGGAATTTTCATCCTAAACCTGGATTACGTAGTCAAGAAATTCAAAGTACTGGTCCAGGGACACGTGCTGGTACCAGTAGGTATGGGTTAAGGAACCTAAGATGCAACTCCATCTCTGATGTTATCCCTGCTGGTTGTACACCATCAGATTCAACCCTCAACAGAAGGAAGGATGCTATAAAAAAGAGAAATTGCGACGGGGAAAGTAGTTCTACAGCTAGAGGGAAAAAAATTAACGGGCCCTCGGTAGAAGGACGGAATTCTGTTTCGAGAAACGGCATATCTATCTCCGATTCAAGAATATCTAGAAATAACCCTCACAGGGACAGACCCGACAGCAATTTAGTGTCTGTTAGAACACGGAGATCAATTGGTGGTCATGCTAGGGGAAGACTTTCTGGCCAAGGAAATGCTAATCCTGTAGCACCTAATCAGTCCCTTATTATGATACCTTCTTTTTCTCATTCTGGCAATCTTAATGCTCCTGGTGTACAACATCATGCTTCTCTAGAGACTCCTTCAAGTCCAAGCTCTTACAGTGGAGCAGGTACTATCAGTGAGGAATTATATGGTGTTATGCCGGGGTCTCCTGTTGAATATGGCCTCACTCATTCTCTAATAAATCGGGATGGCTTTCGACGACGCTACAACATGGATGGTATTGCCGAGGTGATTTTCACTTAAACATAGGAATTACATCTTATGTGTTATCGCGGTCATTAATGTGAACGTTTATGACTAAGTTACTGTTTTCTAAATTGTATTCAGGTATTGTTGGCACTTGAGAGGATTGAACAAGATGTTGAGCTTACACATGAGGTATTTCTTGATTGAAAATTTGCTTGAGTTGATTATTCAGTTATGTCATGAGGATTTTCTTGATTGAAAATTTGCTTGACTTAATCAGTCAGTTATTTGATGCATTTGTTGTGTCTTAACAGCAAATTCTTATGTTGGAGTCCAACTTGTTCCTTACTGGACTAAATTTCTATGACCAGCACAGAGACATGCGGTTGGACATTGATAATATGTCTTATGAGGTTTGTTAATGTCACAAGGTGCTACTATTCATTTTGTTGTTGTGTGATCAATTTCACAGTTCTCTTTCTGGCAATATGTACTGTTATTTGGAGGTTTTGTGATTATGGCAGGTTTAGATGAAAATATTTTTGAAAATGTATGTAACTAAAGCAAATGCAAGGATTATAACCTTATGGTAAATTCTGCTTATTGGCAGTAAACAATATCTTCAATTTCTAGGGAAGAAAGTTGCAATTTATCTTACTTGCCGGACATTGCTTTAAGAAAGAGTCATTATCCCTGATACTGCATGTGGTTATTTTGTGATAATTTATATTTTAAAAGTTTTTTGCGATTCTTACCTCGTAAACTTTCTATGAATTACAGGAACTACTGGCTCTGGAAGAGAGGATGGGCACTGTGAGCACAGCTGTAACAGAGGAAGCTCTATCAGAATGCCTAAAGAGAAGTTTCTATCAATCCTCACCCTCAAACAATGCAGCCAAGAGTTGCAATGAGAATAAGGATGATATCAAATGCAGCATCTGCCAGGTATTTTTCTTCTCAATTCTCGTATTAAGATCTTTGCATCATCATAATTTCTTCACAGCAGTTGGGGTGTTATTAAACATCATCATGATCAGTTGGTATCTGATTGTAGTAGAGCAAAGGGTCTTCCGCCCACAGTTTAACCAAAGCTAGTAAATATGTTGTATTGCTATAGAGTTCAGAAGCATTGCCCTGTTTGGATAAACAGCTTATTTATATGCTTATAACACAAACGCTATCATATAAATGCTTATGTATAAGCTATTTCTGTAACAAAAATTAAAATAAAGTCAAATAATTTTCATATGAGCTATAAATTGTTTTCATAAACTATCATGGATATGCTATGAAAATAAGCTGAAAACAACTTATAGTCATGTCGTAAACTCTTTCTATAAGCTCCCTCAAACAAACTCCCAATCCTTACAGGCACATGTTTTTATCCTTTGCATGAATAGAAAGAATCTAGGTCTCTCATACTGGTATGCAATTTTGAAGTTATTGTTACCGGATCTGATTTAGATAAGTTGATTTTATTTGTAGGAGGAATATGTGGTGGCAGATGAATTAGGGAGTCTACAATGTGAGCACAAGTATCATTTGGTGTGCGTACAGCAGTGGCTACGGCTAAAGAACTGGTGCCCTATTTGCAAAGCATCGGTGGCACCGTCAAGTTCATCCTCATCCCACTAGGCCAGACAATGGAGAGTGTAGACTGATTTCTTTCTACCTCCTCTTTCTGTTCATTTTGATTTTCTCTTTTGTACAAAAACAGTTTCTCTTCACCTCTTCTTATTGGTCTTTTTTGTACATAGTCAATATCTTCATACCCATTATTATAAAATAATACAAGCCACTAGCTTGATAGATTGAAACTTCTTGTTAAGCTGCAGGTGAATAAATCCCATCTTGTGTCCTTGCTAGTTGTTTTTGCATTGTTTAATGATTGCGTCTATTTGATAGCGAAAGCTGCATTGGACGGAGAAGGTACAATGTGGAGAGTGCAATGTATTATAATGAGGTGCAAATCAATCTAACAATTTAAATTTATGGTGCACCATGAACTATTGAAGACATTTCACACATCGAACCATCATGTGCAATTGGCATGGCAGAAATTGTTCATTTTTCGGTTTTTTTATTTTATTTTAATTTTTGATGGTATAAAATTGAATAAAGTAAACAACCAAATCTTAGTATTTGACAGTGTATTTGAGGGCGGGTGTGCAAACACGTGAGGTGACGAGAAACACTCTACATGCAATTATGCATTCTATGTTTCTCAAATGTAGTTTTGTAAGTCATTTAAAAATTCAAACAAGATATTAAAAGATGAATTTTCATTTGAAATAATTTTTAAAATATTTTTTGAATTCTCATTTTTTAAAAGTTGAAACAAATAGATGAAGATTTTCAAAAGTGAGTATTATTAATTAAAAAAAAAACAGATTTTAAAACATTGTAACAAACACCACACTTCCATATAAGATCCAAAAAATCAGCTCTTCTTGAATCATCAAAACAGTTTCCATGATTCATCTACAATCATTTTCAGAATAAGAACAACAATCTACTCCTCCATAACACACTTTTCAACACCTTTTTTAAAATTTGAATTAGATGCGATAATTCATTTATTTGTTTTGATCATCTAATCTCAAATTGACGATGAAGATGAATTAGTGATGACTTTTTAAAAGTATAATGTGAAACATTCGATAATAGGTGTTTCCTCAACTCTAATGATTCAAATATTCTCTTTTATTGATAAAAATCATGTGTCCCACGAAATTTATACAACACCATCATAATTTAGTGGAATCGATGAGTTTTAATAAATAAAAGTGAGCCTCGTCTATTTAAGCGGGCCATATGAACGAGCCCAGTACGTAGCAGGCCCAGGGGTGGTGGGTTGGTCCGCGAGAACAGTCGCACCATAGAATGATGAGTTACACACACACGGTTGGGGGATTGGAAGACAGCATACCATAACTGTTGTGTAGTAGGTTGAGGTGATTCAATTAAAATGGAGAGCGACGTGGAAGAAGAATCTATCAGAAAGAGGCTCAGAAAAAACCCCTTCTCCGCCGATTTCTCCTCTCGCAAGGTTTTTCTCTTCTCACTCTCACTCTTTCCTTTTCCTTTTCCTTTCTTGTTATATGCACCCGAGTTCAACTCTGGTGATATGTTGCCAAATTGCAATTATCACTTCAACAATAAAGACCTAATTCCTATTAATTTCACTACCACTTCAAATTCTACAACATCATTTATCTTATTTTTTCTAAGATATTTATATACGCTGTTTAATTCATAATAATAACTCAATGACGAGGCTGTTGATTTATGATGGTTTTCTGATATGAAGCTGATTGATTGCTTGAAATTTATTATTACCAAGTTATCAAGCCTGAGATTTTTCATAGAATTAGTTTCTTGTAAATTGTAGCTGTTACTTTATTTTTCTATTTTATGCATGAGTCAACCTTCAATATAGTCACTAAATTATCATTCTTATTCTATCAAGTTAGTTCCTCAGTTGCTTTAAATATAGGAGGGCGAATGATAGTTCAAGGATTAGATGGATTAAAAATAGTTTAAGGGCTGTTTAGTATAATAAATACGAGAAAAAATGATAGTTTAGAGATCAAATTGATGCTTTATTCTTTATGCACCATTAACAACCGTGTCCATGCTTTTGGTGCTGATGGGTTAATTGTTTCTTCTGTTGTGCTTATCTTCTGGTTTATTGTTATTATTATCACTTATCTCTCTCTCACTCTGAACTGATGATTGTGGAATGAAGCAGCATTTTGAACAGTATGCTGGACGGCCGTATGCAGTAATGGGGGAAGTGGTAAGGGTTCTCACTTTCATAAGTGCTGATTTGGATTGGATGAATATGTGAAAGAGTATTTCTTTATTTCTTTTCTTGAATTTCTCACAACAGTCATCATCCTCTATGAAAACGGATTTTGAGAGTTTATGCAAGTTTCATATTTCTCTATTGATATGTTTTCGTATTTTCTTTGCTGAAACCATATTGATATTTGTATTATCTTTTTCTCAGAGTTTTATGCACGATGATGATAGTCGGTTGGAGATTACACGAGCCAGATGTAAGTCTATTATCTCATCAGAGTTTCTTCAATTTTCTAGATAATATTGAAGAAGTGATTCTATTATTTTAATGACAGTTGGAAGTTTGCTTAAAAGACATGGAGATTTGGCAGAGCGCGTCTCTAGGTAAAAAGTCTTTAATGAAGCATAAAGTTTATTTCCTTAGTTATCTGTATCTTAAAAGTGATCGATGTGCAGGTAATTGAACTGAAAACTATTATGTATAGAATCATAGAAACTTGTCCCTGCCTATTTTGACTTTTCTTGTCTACATGTGGAGTGGGTGGGGATTAGCTGGTTAGAAAATATATTTAAAGTATTCATTGAAGAAACTATTCGATTTCACATTTTACATTAAATTCATTTTTGATTTTTTGCATCAATGAAGCTTGTCTTTGATGGGAATCAAATAAGAGAGAATTCAGTAAATGGAGTTGAATTCCTGAATTCAAAATAAAGTCTGACTTAGTGTAAAGGGATACTACTATCAATGAAGTTTCTCCATTCTTCTTTGTTTCATTATCTTATTTTTTTTGAAAATGAAACACGAAAACGAACGAATAGGGAAAACATGTTAGTTATTGTGGTGTTTTTTTAAAATTGCAAGGGGTGTTCCACTTCCTTTGCTGTCTCTCATATGCTATATTTACTTTATTATTTACTTATTTTTCTGAATTTTGAGGATATCTCATCTGCCCACTTTGTATCTTTCTCTCTTTCTTGAAATCTGGTGGTCACGGGTTGTAGTCTTAGATACAGTCTCTCCACTTATGGAATTAATACACTACTTTTGGTCCACCTAAACCATATAATTGTGGAACCTAATGTACTAGTCTGCCATTCTTTTTACATCACAGAAGGCAGGTCATAGGTCAGCTTACAAAGTCAGCTTTTCCTGCAATGTGATATTGTCATATGATGAAATTCCACATTACTGGGCATGCTTATATCCAATTTCTAACATATTTTTGAAACTGCTTTATACACAATCAAGGTTGAACTGCTTGTTTTAAGGTGTTTGATTTTCTTCTCTTTGCCTCGATGAATATCTTAATCCGTTATATGGATGCCTAAATTGAAGATTATTGTTTCAGAATGTCGATTATATATTAATTGTTATATGCCGTAGAGACATATTAACACTTTTTTTAATATTACTGGGTTAATAGGGATTCTGACAAGATAATATTTGAGCGTCTACAGAAAGAATTTGAATCTGCACGAGCTTCTCAAACTGAAGGTAGCTTTCTTTGGCTTTGATGTCTGTAGATTCCTATTAATAATGGGCGGTATCTGGCACAGCCTTGATTCATGTTACTTACCCATTTATATTTATACCCCTTTATCTTTAGTCTAGCTGATAGGAATTTCAACTTTTTTATGTTCTGCTATCCTTTCCACTATTCAAATTGTTTATTTTATTTCAGTTGATATTTGAATCTATTGTATTTATGTGTGAATCCATCTATCAATAAATAGTGTTATCAGGGTCATCCTCCAAATGAAATTGACATCAAATTAGGCCTTCTATCATAAAATTTACATCAATTTAATCCATCAATCAGATTGTGATATCAATTTAGTTCCTAAATTTGAAGCTCCATTAATAGTGTTTACATAGTCCGTTCACAAGGTTGACTTTGATGTTAATTCTTTTTAACAAACTGTGCTAATATCAAATTTCATTGGAGGATCTGAGTGATGTTGCCTATAAGACTAGATACATCAACTTTTTAGTTACCAATTTTACGTATGTTCCATTCTAGAGGGAGTAGATGACAAGCCTGCATGGCTGCATGCACGAGGGGACAAGGTGCTGGTTTGGTTGGTTCGATACAGAGTAACCAATAAAGCATTGAAAATAACTAGCAATCAGTATTCCTAGTGCCTTATTTAATTATTTTATTTGGTACAGCCTGGCTTATATGTTGATCTTTGATTGTTTATTTATCTATTGGTTGAAATAAATAATTCTGTTTAAAAGACTAAATGTTACACTATTTTTATACTGACAAGCATTGAACTGGACCCAAAGTAAAATAAAAGATCTTTATGCTATTGATGCTGGCTGTTCATATAGGATAAATGGAAGCCTTTTATTTTTTGTGTGCGTAGAAATGTAGAATGACAAAAGAGAGTTGAACAGAGAAGAAGCATCGTATAATCTAAAGCATTTTAACAGGGGGAGATTCTTAAGATGTAAATCTTGGTCATTGTATGAGATAAACTTTTGTAACATCTTAAATGTTAACCAACTTCTACTGTTGATTCATTTCTGTAGAGATATCCAGAAAATGCTTCTTAACTTCCTTTTTTTTGTAGAGATATATTTAGACGGGGAACAATGGAATGATGGTCTACTAGCTACAATAAGAGAGCGGGTATGATTATGTGATTGTTACCTTCATTTTTTTCACTCATGTTCTGGTATTTGTCCATGATGTTCTCCATAGTAATCACGTGTTTGAGTTTCACTGTTGATGTTGATGATAATGGTTGACCCATTTGAATGTGTTGCCAGGTGCATATGGAGGCAGACAGAAAAACAATGTCTGGGGATGCTGACATATTAGCAGGCCCTCAGGAAAAAATTACTTATAAAATTGGAAACAAGGTAAATATTAGTTATATGATGTTACATCCCTGAATTACTTTTCATGGCAAATGAATAGTGAATTTTCAGTAGTAGCAGATTATATTTGTAATAAAGTTGCAAATATTTCAAATACATCGGGGTCATGATGTGCTTTGACAATATTTCAATAGTTTGCATATCTAAGTCGTGTGGACGAGAGAGTAGCAATTTTATGTACCTACGAAAGACGTTGGCAAGCGAAAAGGCTAAAGAACTAAATACATCAAGACTCAAATTTTCGAACATAAGAAATACAAAATTTAGATACAGGTTAGGTACGAATATGGATAAGACTTGGATGAAAGAGACCGTGCATGTCAAAAGAGTAGGAGATAGGATCATAGCACTAAAGTTTATAGTGGAACGGAAAATCTTTTTTGTTGCCAATTCATATGCACAAGTAAGGAAAGAGGAACAATACAAGGTAAAGTTTTGGAATAGGGTATCCATGGGGGGTGTGGCATTGAGAATATAAACGCAGAGGGGAATACTATTTTAGACTTTGCTAATAGTTTTGATTTATTATAGCTAGAGTGGTGTAAGATGCTCCTGATTTGATTTACTTTTTTATAAGGAAATGGGATAGAAAACTTTACATGTACTGCAAAGTCTTACCAAAAGAGAGTTTAGCCACCCAACAAATTGACAAAGTATTGGTTATGGACGTGCTGAGTTGAGAGGAAAATACAAATAGTAAAGTTAACAATTCCAGGGTCAGATGGTGGGTTTTGAAGGTTCCCTAATCCCTACAGCTCTAGGTGTGCATTAAGGGTCAACATTGAGGCATTATCTTTTTCACTTTAATTCTAGATATTCTTAACATATCGAAAAGACACTATTCCTATGTTTTTTTTTGTGTGGGTGATATTGTTTTTGTAGGGAGTCAAGAATAATAAATGGTAAATTAAAGATTTGGAGACAAGACTTAAAACATACGACTTCCATCTAAGTAGGAGTAAATAGAGGATATAAAATGCAGATTTAGCCAGAGACATACAAATCATAGCTTGGAGGTGTAAATTGGAGAATATATACTGCAAGTCTCATTTTTTAAGTTCCTTCTGCGATTGTGTCCATCATACAAAGTGGCAACAAGATAGAGGGAGATATAAACTATAGGATCCAAGCAGAGTTGGGTAAATAATGCAGTATTCTTGGTGTGATCTATGGTAAAAAACTACCACTCAACTCAAAGGAAACTATTATTGCATTGCTGTTAGACCTATGATGTTGAATGAGACTGAATGTCGGTTGGTAGAGCCAAGATTAGTAATATGGACGAGTGTGCAGAGATGAGAATGTTAATATGGGTAAGGGCTTATACAAGACAAGATTAGTTATACAATTATTGGAAGAAAAAAAAAGTGGTAGTTCCCTTTGTAGATAAAATGGTAGAATCACATTTTAACTTTTAAGTGGCTTTGGACATGTGTGGAGACAAATGTTATCAATGGTGAATTATGGAATACAGCCAGAAATCTGTCATATAAATGTGGTATTGCAGGCCTATGACCGAAACATGGTGGATATATTTATGGCCTATGGCAGCAGACATTGAATCTGCCATGGCGCCACCTTGGTTGCAATTTGACAGCACTCTTTGAGAAGGCTTGTAATGTAAACACACACGCCAGGAGGGTTAACAAAATGGCGGACAGTCCAATAGCTAGAGGTAAACGGACGTCGATAAAAATTATAGTCCAAATTATAAAGTGGGATTTAGAGGTAAACATATCTTTGAACTGAATACATTACAGATATTCATGGTGACATTTGATGTATGTAGCCAACCCTACTTAATGGAATAAGGCTTGGTGGTGGCGTTTGTTGTGTTCTTTCCAATAAATTAAATGGTTGGTCTAGTGTTCAATGTTATACTTGGACTAGTTGTTATTTTATGTATTAACTTCACGATCAAATAATCTTTTTCCGATTGATTGTGTATTTGAGAGCAGGTAATTTGCTGTTTGGAAGGTGCAAGAATTGGCATACAGTATGAGACATCTTTTGCTGGTAATTTGGAACTAAATTGTTCATGACTTACTTATCTGGATCTTTCTGTACATGCCCCTTCATTTTCCCATTTGTTGATGTTAATGTCTGTTCATTTATTGCCAGGTGAACCTTGTGAGTTTTACCACTGTGTGCTGGAGAGCAAGTCATTTCTTGAAAAGATGTCTGTCCTTGAGCACACAGTTCCATTTTTCTTGCCAATACGTGAAACAGAAAATGATCTCCTTTCATCCAATGCAATGGTAAAATCAGTTATATATGTTGTCATGCACCGTGTTTATTTGAACTTTTTTCTAAGCGTTGTTTCTATTGGTGTACTTTCAGAAATTCATAGACCATGTTGGAGATTTATTGCAGTCATATGTGGATAGACGGGAACAGGTAGACTGCCCATGTATGTAATCATTAGAGGAGTTTGATATGTTCATTTTTGGGAGTAGCAATATTGTCATCATGATCATTATCGACATGCGTTACACATGGAGCAAAATTTTACACTTTCATGCATGTATAATGGAAGAATGAATAACAACCTAAATGTGCTAACGAAAGAATAATGTCAGAACATGTTAAAGCTAGTACCTTTGGACTATTTTACCTGTATCCTTATTTCCGGAAAACAATATATATTAACATTTTGTTTACCCTTACTCTAAAACCGAATTTTTAGTCAAATAGATTTGCATATCTGTATCATGCATTTTTTTTGCAGATACCAAGTTTCATGTCCTTGTTAGCTTAGATTCTCAAAACACTATCTACTGATAAGTCTGGGATATAGAATTCATACATTTTTTCTCCATTTTCTGGAAAGTTCTCAAAATATGTATTCTTGGTTACAGTTCATCTGCTAATGCCATTTAAGAACATTTATTGTGGAAGATATTAAAGTTGGTAGGTTACTTAGTTTTATTGGTATGTCAACTATTATATGCATTATGGTATGTCCAGCTTGGCGATTCATTTGACTTTGCACCCTTTCCCATGTTTCTCTATCTGTAAAACATGAGGTTACATGATTATAGCTAGTTTACGCCTACTAAATATAAATTTATCAATTGCGTGTTTAGAAATTCTCAAGAAATAATTTTGATGGGAATGAACCATATATTTGTAAACATCTGGTATATCTATAGTATTCTGTTACAAACTAACATCTAACTTTCTGCCTCTTACAAATATCATGCAGGTCAGACTTATAAAGGAACTATATGGAAATCAAATTGGAGAGCTGTATCATAGCCTTCCTTATCACATGATCGAATTTGTATTGGACGATTTTGATTGGTTAGTGGGTTAAGGTTATCTAATTTTCTCTTCAGTGAAGGAACAGAATGTTCTACTTGTATCTACCTGAAAAGATATACTGAATAACACACTCTTTCAAATTCTCTTGACTCTCTTTTCTCTCCCGTTATTTTCTTTCACTTTCCTACATTTTCTCTTGGTTTCTTACCTTGTAATACTGATCAAGAACTCTTTTTTTTTGCAGCAAAGTGACAGTCAGCCTTCGATACGCAGATCTCATTTCAGTGCTTCCAACTCGAATCACAGTTTTAGCCTGGCCAATGTCAAAGAAAAATTCTACTGCAACTTTGAACCGAAAGGAAGATGGAATATCAGAAAGTCATCCTGCTCCAGTTCGACTATCCTATGCAGAAGATGCCCTACGGACCATGAGTCTACCAGAAGGTGAAAATTATTTTACTTTGTTAATTTCTAAGAGAACAATGTCTTATTTTTGGATTTTTTGGCGTCAACAGTTCATGTCTTAATGTGATGTGTACAACTAGGTGACTGCTATAGTATAATGAAATTAGACTCTGGAATTAGCATGCATTTTTTTTTTTTCAAATACTAACGAGTCTCCTTAGAATATTGGTTATAAGGAATCAAGAATGAATTTTTTATTTATTGAAAAGTAACAATTTATATGACAAATGCATTAATTAAATGTTGTACATTTCAATAAATATATTTTATATATTTTAAATTCTGATATGTTTCTCTGTTGCTCTACTTAAAAGTTATATAGCTCTCAACTGATTTTATATTTTGTTTCCCTATCCCAGCATATGCAGAGATTGTTTTAAATCTTCCACAAGCGCTTCAGCAGATATATCATCAAAGAACCTAGAGCATCGCCCTTTCAGCAGTCTAGATTCACTTGTAAAAATTCATGGTAGAATGTTAATTAAATTTTAGATAAAAATAACTCCAGAAGTTGTATTACCTAGCGAAATTGGTTATAGGTTGAGGTTTAATTTTTCTGTACTATATTCCTTCAATACCCTCAGGTGTCTTGTATCATTAGTACAACAGGGATAGGTTGACTTCTATTGAGACTGTTATAATTCATCTCTCCTTCACAATTCTTGTTAGATGTAAATTGGTTGCATATGATAAGTTCTATCTTTTTAAGTGATAAGAAAAAAATGGCTTGTAGATATCTGGGTGAGACAGTGAGTCGAGTAATACTGCTAACCACATAACAGATGGTTATAGAAGAAATATTTTACTCCAAAAGCAAGTTTAGCGTAAAATATAATCTGCAATTTTTTCAACGTAACGTTAATGTTATTTATTTTTAATCTAATCAAAGTTTGGGACAAAAACAATTTTGATTTTAATAGGTATTTAGATTTCTAACATAAGAAAAATCAATTGTCACTCTCCACCATGAATCCAAAGCTACTATATGTCAAAGAAGTTAACTAAATGGGCCTCTAGTTGGTGTAGATTTGGATTAAATTATAATATAATAATGAGTTAAAATAAGCGTATGAAATTTATGAATAAAGTTAATGTTAGTATATCAAAATGACAAATAATCCAAGATATTTGTTAAGAAAATGAAAATAGAAATATGTATTGGAAGTTGTTCTTTACTTTTTAAAAGTGTAAAATTTGTAGTTTTCAATACAAACTTTCCAATTTTGATTCCTTTAAGGGCACAATAAAACATCGCTACTATCAGAAATTTGAATAATATTGTCATGTAATTCATAAATATATGTTTAAGGATCAAACTGGAATGCAATGATTACTATCATCTTGAAATTATCTTGTTAGCTACATTAACACGCTTATAAGCTAATTTAAAAAATGACAAATGATAAATATGAATGTCAATGAGAGTTATATTATGAAAAAACTTAGAAGCAAATTGCTAAACAATGATGTGGTGTGGTAGGGATCACTTAAGCAACTCAAAATAAGTTTAGCATTGGAAATGCTCATGTGAGAAAATAGATAAACCCAATTAAAACAGTTTTTAATCTAAATTGGTATGATATATAAAGTTTATATTTTATTTTTTATAAAATTTTAATAAATGAAGAATGTTTAAAAATGGTTTTGAAAAACTATTGTTAAAATAGTACTAAAATTAGAGGTTCAATAGAAAGTTATATGTTATGTAAAAGAAAATATGATTAAAACTTAGTTTGTTAGTTTGATCGAAGATTATCTTTAAATTCTGGTTCAATTGACAAAAAATGACATATTATTAAGTTGAATATTATATCTCGGATTATAACCACAAACTTCTTAGTTATATATGAGTTTTTAGGAGTAAAGTTTTTACAAGTAATTATTCATCATCTCATTTATAGACAAATAAAATTCAACATGGCTCCATGCAGGAGATCAATAAAAGCATCTTGATTTCAAATTAGGATACTTGAATGTACATATATTATTAGCTTCTTCCTTCCGAATCTAACTGTGCCATTATCAATTTTCTAAAAACACATGTAGTGTTTCGGAAACATCTATACAAAAAAAATCTACATTTATGTCTGAAATACACATAAAGACCATACAAAAACTGTGTTTTTGTTTCTTCTTTTGAATGTATACTTTCAAAGTGCATTTGAGGGTGAGAAATATCTCTCCCTTAATTTCTCCTCTTATTTTTTGTGATAAAAATGAGAAACAAATGTGAGATCATGCAGACAACATAATTGATAACCAAATTATTGGTCTTATTTTTTTTGGATAGATATCGCCTGTTGTAATAAATAAAGGCACGTACAATTTTCAGTCTAAACTATTCATCAAAAATCAAACAATTGAGATCAGAGAGTTTTTGATCAAAATATCCTCCTTTTTATTTTCTTTTTCCAAGATGCTACACTTTGAAAAAAATTTCTCAAAATGCTACACTTTTTAAACTCAACAGGAAGTTTTTCCCTGGGGAAGCAACCTCCTGAAGAAGAAGCCTCTCCCTGGAGAAGCGACCTCCCAAAGGGCATGACACGTTTTTCAATTTTTATTTTTTTTTAAAAGTTATTTGTTATTATTAATTTTATTATTTAATAAATTAAATATATTAATAAATTTGTAAATAAAGTTTATACTTTAATTATTATTATTATTATAATAAATTATTATTATAATATAATTAAATTAAATAATTTAATGAGTTAAAAAATAAAAATAGTAATAATAAATTAAAAAATACATTAATAAATTATAAATTATAAATTATAAATAAATCTTATATTTTTATTATTGTTATTATAATAATAAATAATTATTATACTTATAATTAAAAATTATTATATTTAAAATTATATTATAAATTATATATATTATATTATAATTTTCAAAATAAATAAATAAAATAAAAATTGAATAATAATAACAATTAAATGAAAAGAAATTTATATTGCTAACATGAAAATTAAAATACATGAAATACATTAAATTAATAATAAAAATACATCAATTTTGAGTAGATGTGCTAGCAGCGTTTGGACACCAAACCTGAAGTGTTCCAACCCATACCAAACAAATGATATTGGCCACAATATGAAGGTGTTAAGGTTTGTCACAATCCACTAATGCGGAGAGTCAAGAAAGGTCGTCCAAAGAGCAAACGCATTAGAACAGAAATGGACAGTACAGAAAGAGTACCAAGAAAATGCGGATTATGTCGGGTCTCTGGTCATACTAGAAAACATTGTCCAAACGCTGCTGACACATCCACTCAAAATTGATGTATTTTTATTATTAATTTAATGTATTTCATGTTAGCAATATAGATTTCTTTTCATTTAATTGTTATTATTATTCAATTTTTATTTTATTTATTTATTTTGAAAATTATAATATAATATATATAATTTATAATATAATTTTAAATATAATAATTTTTAATTATAAGTATAATAATTATTTATTATCATAATAACAATAATAAAAATATAAGATTTATTTATAATTTATAATTTATTAATGTATTTTTTAATTTATTATTACTATTTTTATTTTTTAACTCATTAAATTATTTAATTAAATTATATTAATTTTTTATTATATGTATAATAATAATTTATAATAATAATAATAATAATAATTAAAGTATAAAATTTATTTACAAATTAATAATATATTTAATTTATTAAATAATAAAATTAATAATAACAAATAACTTTTAAAAAAAAAAAATTGAAAAACGTGCCATACCCTTTGGGAGGTCGCTTCCCTAGAGAGAGGCTTCCTCTTGAGTTTAAAAAGTGTGGCATTTTAGAATTTTTTTTTCAAAGTATGGCATTTTCAGAAAAGGAAATAAAAAAAGGGATATTTTGATCAAAAACTCTAGATTAGAACTTGTGTTTTTTTTATTAAAAAAATCCCGATAGTTGATTTGAAATTATATGGTCGAGATCGGTTATAGCGTCCTACTATTAATCCAATTACTGTTTTTTGTTCATTAAATTATCAAACACTTGTTTCACACATTGTTGCTGAAACTTAACACCTTTCTCACCCTCTCACTCTTTTTAGGTTGGACATGAAGACTTAACAGACCTAAAGATTGCATTCATTCATTATTATTGAACAACATACATAAGTCAAGGTCGCAATATTGAGTTTTGTTTAGCTAAAAAAATATAGAGCTTTTATGTGACCTTAATGTCACTAACATTCCCCAAAAAAAGACATTGAGTAAATCCTATCAACCATGTTATTTGGTACCTAAGAGAATAGTATCTCCTCTAGCTACTGGCATAGAGGAGTAACCATTCAATTTTTAACAAAAGGAAACTTCATCCTAATCTGAGGACACTGTATTTGTTGTTTTTGCTTCTTGGACAGGCACACATATAACCCTGTTGTTCTTGAAGGTTGTCCAAGCTCCTTAAACAGTATAATGTTGTTGCATAGTGTCAATATCCAGTCCCTTAAGCTTCACGACCGATTCGACGTGACCCTTTAATGTATGAAGCTCCCTAAGCCTGAGAACATTGAAAAAATCTCTTAAGACACAAGGTTCTACATAATTTATACTACCATCATCAACATTATAATTATCATTTCTTGAATTCTTTCTTACCTTGCAACCTCGGCGCGTCTCTTGGCCTGCTCAGCAATCTCAGAAAGTTCCCTGTAGCTATTCTTGTCATTGAAAATGTTGGTTGTTTCAGGTGGCTGAAGACCATGAAGAGTCCTCTGTGCAGTTGCCCATTGTGCCTCTCTCTCTTCTTTGCCATAATCTTTCTTTGTTGTGAATGCAGTCTGTAGTTAGAAAGGATAAAATAAATTTTGAATCTTAAAATCTCTGGATTAAGATCAACAATAATAGTAATATACTAATACTACCTCCGTTCCTAAATATAGAACTACATTGACTAAATCACGGAAATCAAGAAAGTCAATAGTAGTATTACATTGGTCGACAATTGATATTGTTTTACATGTTTACCCTACATGAGAGAGAATTAGTTTATTTTTCATCATATTTATTAAAAGTGCAGAAAATTAGGGAACATAGCTAACGGTGGGTATGTTAGTAAAGAGATAATGCAGTAGAAAATTTGAAATGGGTCTCACAAAAAGGACAAGAAAAAATGTAAAGAAGATCTTATATTTAGCGACAAAAGTAGTAAGAAAGACAGAGAAATTACCTTGTTCTCCAAAAGATTATCCCAAGCTTTTCCACTGAGAACATAGCGGATTGTGAACTTGAGTATATCAAGAGGGATATAAGTCACTAGACTATACACCCAGATTACTCCAGCCCAACCCCATCCCATTCCCTTAATTCTGGCAAACCCCCAATTAGCATACACTGCTAGAAATGTTGCCACCTGTAATAAACCATGAAACAAATTATTATTGTCACATATGAAAGCTAGAAGCTTTTAATTAATCAATGATTTGTTTTACCAACGGATACAGCAGTTCCTAGATTCTAATTTAACCAAAAGTTTTAATTAACCAATTAGCATTTTGCGTGTGATGGTTGTGAAGAAGGAATGAGGAACAGTTGTATGCAGATGATCATCAAGAGTGAAGGACTAATGCATATGATCATTTGACACCAAGAGTGAGTAAAAGAGATTGAAGATTACCAGCTGAGCAATCATGAAAGCACCCAGTAGGAGAAGACCAGGTCTTTCAACAAAGGACCAGCTACGGGACCTGGTGACAAAAATTAAGGCCTGGCTTATAATACTGACTTGTAGGTACAGGGCTGCCATCATTTCTTCAGGGCTTTTTCTCAGAGACCTCACACCAAACTTGTCCTGCAATAATGAAATTTGTGTTCATAGCTCTTAAATTTTTTGCTACTAGGTGATACGAAATATGAATTCTCTCTATCGTTAAAATTTTATCAGATATCCATGAAATATAATTTATTACCGAGAAGAAGTCGGTATCCTTCATGAGCCAGAAAAATACTACTGTCATGAGTGCCATGTAGCTACCTAGCACAACACCAGTAGCAAATATCTCTTTCAACTTCCAACTGTCTGGTAGTGGAGATGGTTTAACTCTATCCTTGGATATTGTCATAATGGTACCTATTGGCATAGTGTTGAAGGATATTAAATTAACATTTTTCACAGAATAGTTGAAGTAAATAATGTGAAGGTCAATCAGACATTATCTCTCACCATCATTTAGTATGGCGATAATCAACACCATGAAGGGTGCAAAATCAAATTTCCAGATCAGCGCAATGAACATGAAACCAAACTGGAAAAATGAAGAACAGATCACATGAATTGTATGAACCATATATATAATAAGTATGGACAAGAAGCTGACATTTGCTTATGAATTAAACTTTTTTTGCACTTACCACAATACGAATGGTAATTGACACAGCATAGATCTGCCACAAACAATCATCAATATTCAGTGTTTAGAATGCCAAGATTTTAAAATATAGTCAAGCAAATTAAATCAAGTAAGCAAGGAAACTAACAGTATAGTTCTTCATCCTTTGGAAAATTGCCCTACTGGTGAGCACTGCACTGATAATGACACTCAGACCAGGTTCAGTAAGGACAATATCAGAAGCACTTCTAGCAGCATCGGTAGCGTCAGCGACAGCAATTCCAATATCTGCTCTCTTTAATGCAGGAGCATCGTTGACACCATCACCTGTCATTCCACATATATGTTTCCTGTCTTGCAGCCTCTTTACGATTTCATATTTGTGTTCTACCAATTTCAGATAGATGACAAAAAAATTATTAACATGTTGGAAACGTAATTGAAAAGAAATATCAATTTATATTGCTATCATCATAATCATCATTATGAAGGACCTCAACCTACCAGGAAATACTCCAGCAAATCCATCAGCCTTCTCAATCAACTCATCAACTGGAAGAGCTGAAACAGCAGCATCCTTGCTTTGGCCAAGCAATGAAGAAGATGGATACATGTTTGTTCCCATGCCGAGCCTCCGGCCAGTTTCCTTGGCAATGGCAAGCTGATCACCTAGAGAATGAGAAACCAACATACAGTGTTTAAACTACATGATTTCATTTATAACAATGAAATATGATCTATAAGAAATTAAGAACCTCAAAGCTTACCAGTAATCATCTTAACATTCACACCAAGGTTCAGAGCTCTTGTGATGGTTTCAGCACTATCATGTCTAGGAGGATCAAATAGTGGTAACAGACCAACAAATTGCCATGGTGCACCAGGGCTATCTTTATTTTTCTCAGGTACTTCCTGTTATAAACAAACCATTCAATAGCAGCATTAAAATAAAGGTATTCAAACAACTCAAATAAACTAGAAACTCTAACAGTAATATATCATATTTGTAGACCTGTCTAGCAACACCCAAAGAACGGAGTCCACGCTCAGCGAATTTGTCAATTACTGAATGAGCTTTTTTCCTGACATCCTCTTTGCAGTTGCAGAGGTTCAATATCTAAGCCAGGAGGAAAATATCAATAAGTTCTCTTCATGAAGATAATCATGTAGTGTTTTCAACTCATTAAATGATGTGGCAACACATGATTGAATGCATGTGTAAAACTTTTTATACTAACAATGTATATAAATTTTTGTCAAAAAAAAAGTGATATAAATTAAACTCGATGCACATTTTACCTGCTCAGGAGCACCTTTGCTAGATCGATGCCAGTTTCCATCAGAGTCAATGTATGTTAAAGCAGTTCTTTTGTCGACAGGATTGAATGGGAGAAAATGGACTTCTCTGACACCCGCTCGTGCCTGGCCAATTCAAAGTAAAACTAAAAGTTAGATGTTTTTGTTATCTTCATCCCAAATTCAGTATGAGAAGGAGAGAGCATTTAAGTATATTTACTTACCTCCTTTGGATCAGCAAGCATTCCAACAATAGCAGCATCAATTGCATCCTGATTCTCAGTCCTAGAAGCCCTTGCTGCAAGAAGGATAACATAATCCTTCTCTACACCCTTAGCAAAAACCTCAATCAAGTTTTTATCAACAGAAAGCTTATTCAACGTGAGAGTCCCGGTTTTGTCACTGCAGAGAACATCCATCCCTGCCATTTCCTCAATAGCTGTCATTCTTTTTGTAATTGCACCTTGCTGAGAAAGCCTATGAGAACCAATAGCCATAGTAACAGACAAAACAGTTGGCATAGCAATTGGAATTCCTCCAATCAATAGAACCAAAAGATTGTCAATTCCATCTCGGTACTTGCGGTGTTGTATCGGATACATGACAATGAGCTCAATCAAAATTCCAACAGCAATTGAGCAAATGCAGAAGTTACCAATTGCTGTTAAGACTTTCTGAAAGTGACCAACTTGGTTGGTACTGTCAACAAGGTGAGCAGCTTTACCAAAAAATGTGTGCACTCCAGTAGCAATCACAACTGCTTCAATCTCACCTTTCTTGACAGTTGAGCCAGAAAACACTTCATCTGAAGGATTCTTTGTCGCTGGAAGTGATTCTCCGGTTAAAGCAGACTGATCAACACTCAAAGCATCGCCCTCAAGAAGACGAGCATCAGCAGGGATGATATCTCCTAATTTAATGCTGATTATATCACCTGGAACCAAAATTGCAGCATCTTCTTCACTCCATCGACCATCTCTCAGAACCTACAGTTTTTGTAACAACAAAAGTCAATTAACATTAATACTATTAGATACATAAATGTTATGTCAAAAATGGATAACATATTCCCTATTAAATGAAGTTAATCAACTAAGTTAGATGTTTCAACTGCATGTAGATTCGAATACTTGAAAATCAAAATTAAACACATTTAAATTTGTATTTGTTGTTAATAAAGCTCACTGCATGATTAGTAAATTACAACACCTAATCTAACTTATTCACCAAATCTAAAACTTCATCAACCACGTATGTGAACGTTAAAGTATATATAGCCGTAAACAATGCATGCAAACAAAATTGAAAATACTGCTCCCTCCGTCCCACAACATATTTAAAAAAATAAAAAATGTCCTGAATAAATTAACACTAAAATTTTAAAAATAATATTAATTATATTTTTCAACTGTACTCTATAATTAATACTATACACTTATACTACTTGATAAGAGTAATTCATTAAAAGTATTATTCTCTCTAAACAAAAGCAACTTCGATATTCAATGATTTAGGGAAAAAAATTTTTTAAAAAAAACATAAGTGAATTGAATTTATTTGTCATAAAAAAACCATTTTTTTTATAAATAATTATGAAAAAATAATTATTTTTGAGAATCTATTAAAAACAACTTCTCATTTGAATTAATCTTTAAATTATTATTATTTATTTTAGTTAAAAAAAGTGATTTTTTCAAATGAAAGAAAGTTAACAAATGGAGAGTTAAAATAAGTGGATTATTATGGAGTACATACCCTTGTTTTGGGTGCTAAACCAGCCATGAGAGCAGCAGCAGCATTACCAGCATTGTTTTCTTCAATGAAACTGATTGTTGAATTAATAACCAGAAGAGCAATAATACCAACAAAATCCTGCCAATCAGGAGGTCTTCCACTACCATTAGCCAAAGCAATAGCCATTAATGCAGCAGCTTCCATAACCCATGATAAAGGGTTCCACATAAACCCTAAGAACTTCAAAAATTTGCTCTCCTTTTTCTCTTCCAATTTGTTTGGTCCAAATACTTGCAGACGATTTGAACCTTCTTCTGATGTTAATCCATCTCTTGAACATTTCAGCTGCTCAAACACTTCCTCCACTGGAATTCTTTCCTGAAAATTATCCTCAATGTTGTCAACCTTTATTTTCCATGATTAAATTATTAAAATCAAATACAAGTTATTAATTTCTTTTTTTATTATTTATTAAAGATTATAGAAAATTTGGTATTTGTTTTGCTACTGTAGCACTATTTTCCATGATTTATAAACTGTTATTACATCAATATATAATTATTCAACTTAAAAATAATGAAAATTGTTTATATGATTAAAAAATATTATTAGTATTCATAAAAGAATATTACAGTATTAGTAATAATTTGACATCAGAATAAATTATAGAACTGTTTCACATGATGAAGTGGTTAAATAGGATTGGAGAATGCAAAAAGTTTGTTAGCGTAGGAACTTAAAAGGAATCTCTATTCACGCGCCAAAAGATCACAAGACGCGACACGCACTTCATCTATTCACAAGTGCATGCTGTGATAATACTTTCTCACCAAATTTTCGTTAATGTAATTTAGGTGACTTAATTCAAATGAATGAATATAAGTGCTGTGAATTCTGTCTCAATTTTAAACATAAAGAAGGATGAAAATTTGAAAGTCTCTCTCTTCTTTCTTATAAGCAAAAATATTAATAACCTTTTTTACTTGTAAATAGTAAGAGATGGAGTGTATAGAATTGAGAAAATGGTGGTAAAATGAAGAAAATAGTAAGATGTATATACCAGATCAACGTTTTCATTTTTGATCTCCTCGAGGCTGATTCCTCCCATGTTGGAACAATTTCAGCGTTCAAGTTAGACACTAATTAATTCAAATTCAAATTCACAGGGTGGAGAGTCATGGAACAATTAAAAGAGCATAGAAAATAAATAGTATTGCAAAGTGATGAGTTTATGTTTAAATGTGATGCAGCGTTTGGTTTGAGTGATAGGGTGGTATATATATACTCCCTCACATGTTAATGTTAATGTAATGTATGTTATGTTATGTATGTATACATATTCATGTCATGGTAGGAGTGATTGTCATAAATAAAGTAAAAACCGGTCGAGGTATGGCACCAAAATTTTGTTAACAAATGAAGTTTGGTGATGTGTATGGTTTGGTTTATGCGTTTTCAAAGTGGTGGGGTTCCACACTACCAACACTTTTTTGTGTCATTTCTTCTTTCAACGGTCACGCCCTACTCAACTTCGATATACATCTATATATTGCATGCAGTCAAAACTATATTTAGTCATCTAGTTAAATCTATGAAACTTTAATTTCAATTTATTAAAAGAAAATTTAAAACTTAAATCATTTTATCTTAATTTTAGTCCATTATAATCGTCAACTAAAAAAGTGCATCTAATCCATATCCTTAATAATGTTGATGATTATGGGTTATGAGATGATGATGCTATAAAGGTCATACTGCGTCTCCTTTCTTCTTTTCCCGTTTTGTGTTCAACTTGTACAATTTAAATTTCTATTTTCCATATCACATTAATGTTGGTTTGACCTATTTTTTTTTTACTTTTCTTTTCAATCTGTCTTACGTACTAATTTTGTATACTCCTACTTACCATGTAAGTTAGTGCTATACTTTTGCCCATCCATTGTAAAGATTTCTCTATGCACTCAAAGATAAGCAAAAATAATTAATAGTATATTTACTCACAATGGCAGATGATTTCTTTTAAATTTTTCTATGCAATCAATTTTTAAACTAATTATATTCTCCAAACTATTATTTTTCTTCACTTTATTTTCCGTGATAAAATAGTTTCATAATTTGATTGAATTAATTAAGAATATATATTTTGAGAATAATAGAACTAAATAAGGCAAATTTTATCCTAATTTGTTTATATTTTACACCAATAACGTCTCGAGGGAGTAATTTAATAATTTTATTAGTGTAGAATGATAGTGTAAAAAACTATAACTAAATATATTTTATATAATAAAAAGTTAAATGAAGATACATTTTTATTCAAGAACCGTCAATTTTATTAAAAATTTATAATAAAATTTCTGTATAATCTACTAATTAAAGAATTCTAGATTTAAATCCATTTCACATCAATGTAAATGAAAAATTTAATCATCTATCTCAACTAACTCCAATTATATTTATATATTATAATTGAAATGAAAAAGCTATATACATATATATGAAAGATACTAGTAATCACAGGTCTTAATTAATATTCTCAATTCCTTTGCAAAAAATTAATATTCCCAATTGGCACATGCATTCTGCGCTGTAGATACATAAGCAAAGTGCAAAGTGCAAAAATACTCTTTCAATGTAACAAGTTTAGGGGCATAAAAGTGGAATTCAACAGCCTTGCTGTGATTCCTCTTTCTCCTATGTTTGAGCTTCATATGCATGCACGGCCAAGTGTCTTCTAAGGAAGGTTACAAATTATAAAATTAATTACTATGAACTAATATTCTTTTTATATATATATAAAATTAATGATTGTGAATATTCGAATTGGCAATATACCATACAATCCAAACTTCATTATATTTTCCTCGACTTTGATTCTTCTAGTGTTATTGAAGCAAATAACAAACTTTGGTCCATTATGCTTTTCTTCTTCTATTCAATTTCCTCATAAAAATCACACGTTAAATGGTTTGTCTACAAACATCAATTTGCTCCGTTAATTAATGGCCCTAGAATATAAGCACCAATTCGATGGTCACATTTCATGTTACCTTTATATTGGAAGAACATATAATTAACAACAAAATGAATTCTGCAAAAAATAGTATTACTCTAATACGTGTGTGTGTATATATATGTTAAAGATGAGAACCGAGGAAGAATTGATCATGACTTGAGGAGAACAAATTGATGATGGATCAAAAAAACCATTTCCAAACATTAAATGCATGATACAGTAATAAATATTCGACTTCATATCTTAAATCAATGGGTATAAATTATTTATAGATGATATGAAGATGTAATATAGGCTAACCAATGACCAAAATTAGTGAATAGATCTATTTGTTAATGCATGTTCATTATTTTTTATTTTTGACAAATTTATATTTATTTATTTTTTCGTTAATGTATTTTACTAATTTGAATGAATCATTATTATTTTTAATAAAAAGCTAATCTACATATATTAAAGAAATTCTAAAATCATTCTTTTTAGATAGATAATCATTATTTTTTATTTTGAGATTTCTAGAATTTGGTAAAAAAAAAAGTTAGTAGACAAGAAAAGGTCAGAACTTGATTTAAACCTAAATTAAAAAAATTTAAAACTTTTTAATTAAACTAGAAAAATGGAGTTGTTTTGCTTAGCTCAAGTATTTCCACATTGTGTGGGACTAGTTACATAGTATATAGTACTACTAGTAGGTTTGAAGCATTTGAGGAAATTATAGTGTAAATTAAGATCTTTAAAAGTTCATAGAAAAAAGTTAAAATCTTTAAAAAGGGTAATAAGATATTTACCATAGTTTTGTTGTTTCAGCTTGGATACGTAATGTTTGTTGACCTAAATTAAAGTTGTACGGTTCCAAATTAAAATGTCAATGGGAAGCTTTCATCTCCCCGTGTCTATCTTATATACCTCGTAGGAAGATAAATATGCATTTGTACTTCAAAATAAAAAATATGTGGTCTCTTATGAAAAATAAAATAGATTTCTTAAGCAAGCTGTGGTTAACATTTAATTGAATGAAAATGGCATATATAAAGAGAAATTATATTTTGACACAAAAATTTTACATCAAATTTTGACATCAATTTAAATGGCTAAATTAATTTGAAAAAATGGTTAATTATGTTTAGTTATTAGAATTTATTTATCTAATAAATTAATCATAATTTTAAACTTCATTATTCAATCACTATTTTCGCAGGTTGAAATATACATATATATGTCTATTGATCAAACATCTAAATTATATTCAAATATAGATTATTTAAGTATTGATATATATATGATATTTATTAATCATAATTTATATTTAAATATTCATGTTAATAACATTCAAATTGTAGTTAGATTATTTTTGCCAATACTAAAAAATGAGTTTAAAATTTATATATTATAAGCTCTTTTAAGTAATAGTCATTTGTAAATTATAAACTCTATTAGAAAGAGT
>JBBPBS010000276.1:4472754-4532609 GCA_037974835.1 Cicer judaicum
AAAATAATAATTTATATAATTTAAATTTGAAGTAAATAGTTTAAAAGAATTTACTTATCATGATTTTAAATAATCTAAATATTAAAATAATTTATTTATTTTAGTTTAAAATAAATAAATAAATAAATATATCAGATTGATAAATTTTAAATTAATAAAAAAATTAAAATATTTTCAGCATTAATTCATAAAATATTTTTAATTAAGAATATATTTTTATATCTTTTATATTTTAAGTTAATTTTATCAAAAACTTTATTAATTTAACAGCTATCAGTTATATAAACTATGACCTATCAATTATTTGTTACTCTATCTAAAATGACATACAAATAAAAATGATAGTTACAAATTTTATTACCTGATTAAGAACTTAGTTCAAATATATTAATTTTTCAACTATTATTTTTATTTATATTTCATTCAAGAAATCTGAATTGTGTACAATAGGATGATTAATGAATAGTAACATCTTTTTATATTCATTAATAATTAATTATTTTCTATTAATTAACCATATAATTGAATGGTATTAACTACCTTAGGATATGTGGAAATTGTGTATCAAAATAACACAACTTCTATTTATAATACAATAACAATTAAAATGACATATTTGTCCCTTAATATTGTCTATATTATGTAAAGTGGTCCTTGGTTGTTGCATCCTAACATTACCCCCACAAATTAAGTTCCTTCGTGCTCTCTCTTTTTGACCTACCTAAACAAAAAGGCAATAGATACGCCATGAGTATAAAGTTGAACATAAAACGAAATTGGAAAGAAAGGCCAATATAAGAGATGCCATTAGAATAATTATTATTGCTTCCAAAAGTTGATTGGGCTTATAGTAATTCTCCTGTCTAATTTTAGGCACACTAACCAAAAATCAATGTTTTTATATTATCTTTTGTTGTAGAAGAGATGTTAAAATTACTATAATAAATTCACACTGCAAAATCTCGTATTTCACTATGACATATTTATGATTAAACTAAGATTTAAAAGAACAAAATTAATATATTTATTTATTGTCTAGTGATGAGAACCAAGTGGCGCAAAGATTCTAAAGAAACAGCCTTACAGAAGGCATATATAGTTTTGGGATTGGGTTTGCAAAATAATTGATGTCCAGATCAGGAGGAATGTATCCTAAGTGAATAGTGGAAGTGCCCCACCTTTCACTCTCAAAGGCAAGGAAGGATTTATGGCAATTAATGTCTCTTTTTCAAGCATTTGACATCTAAAATCACCACATAGAAATTTAGTTTGTTTATGTGATTGAGAAACACATATAAAATATTAATTTAATTTATATATTATTAATATAATATTTTTTATATTATTACTAAATCATAATTATTAAATAAAAAACGTTTGATTTTTATATAATCTATTCATAAAATCATATATATGATTAAGTAGGGTTCGTTGACAATAAAAATAAAATAAAATACATTAGTATATAAAAATTAATGTCATAAAACATAACATTTAAACATTTAAATGTATATAGATATTCCAACCTCAAGTGGCGAGGGCATTTTGTTTGTGATAACTTTGAATCACAAGTTAGGCATTAAAAAATTATAGGAGTTAAACAATTTCACTGTTCAAATTTGTGAAATGGATTGAAATTGAAGTTCGTGACTCAATTCAGTCACTCCAATCGTCTTTAGTTTTAGAACCTAATTTTGTATTTCATAAATTTAGAGAAGGAAATTGTCTTATCTATAGAATTTCAAAAACTGATCATGATGATTAACTTGTAATTACCATCAATTTTGATGGGATTGAGAAACTTCTTTTAACCAACGATATTTAAAAGTACAAAAGTTCCCTTTTATTCTTTTATTTTTGTGTGCCCAATTCTATTTTATTCTTTACCCCACCTTTTGCTACTTGTTACGGTGCTATCGATCAGTATTGTCGTATTCATCACTTAAACTAGAATAAAGTAACAGATCCAACATTTTCTCTCTTTTTTTCTTTTATATAGTTTCATTTTCTCTTAATCACCAATTTAACTATTAACAGTCTTTTTTTCGCTTGATATAAAAAACATTTCATTTCGTTTTTTTTTTCTTTTACATTTTTCTAAAAAATTGGTTTTGCTTTGCACTTATGAAAAATCTGGCGGTTTACAAACATGAAAGAAATATGTTTTAAGAAATTGTGTAAATATTTGTACACTATTGATTATTGAATACTTGTTTAATATACGAATTCACCACCTTTAAAAAAAAAATCACCTTTGAGAAATTACACTGAATATTTATAAAAAATAATAATAATAATAATAATAATAATAATAATAATAATAATAAAATAATAATAATAATAATAAGTGCGGTTTAGCTTGAACAAGTGGATCGAAGTCGTGATAGGATTATGACACGAAGTTGGATGGTTGAAGTTAGATTTGCCACGAGAAAATAGTGGTAGGACATGTCTCTCGAAAAAAACCGAAAAAATGATGATACGTTTGTTGTTGGATTCTGAAATTAAGTTACCTCTCAAAGTTGATATCCTTCCATTTTCATTTTAAGTTGCCCAAATTCTAGAAAATGAAATGAAATTGAGAAGAGTCTCGTGTGTGTGTGGTTTAGGTGCCATGTGAGGTTGTGACAAGTACTATCTAAGAGTTGTACACAAAAATTGCTCAAGAACCATAAAGAGAATTCAAGGACCATTTGCTTGTGAATGAAAACGTTGCTTTTTGTTATATGTTATGCCATAGGAATCTTATCAAATGCATGTTGGTGTGACAATGAGAGAGAGTGGAAGAAACATTCTTAGGCACATACAACTCAAAGCACACATTATTATCAAAAGTATTATTCAAATCAATCATTAATATAAAAAAAAAATATGCATTTATGATTTGACTACATAATTTGTATTTTGTATGCATCCTAACTTTTAATTTTCTTTTAAGTGAAATATCAACGGTTACTAATTTGTTAGGTAGACAAAAAAATTAATAGATTATCAAATGATTAATTTTTTTCTCAATGAGAATGTTCATTTGTCTCTTGATCTTATTTTCCCACCCTTAAATACATTACGGGAAGCTAAGATCTGTTACACTTTCAATGTTAGATAAATATTCACCTCTTTATAATACTAATTATCCGTCACATTCCATATGAACCACCAACTTTTTTTTTTTGTTTTAATTGGACTACTACCAACTTTAATTTAAGTGTCTTTCTTCTCCTACTCTCTAAGAGCATCTCTAACAGTGAATTCAAGATGGGTTCTTTAGATGGGGTCTACTATACCACATAATCTTGAAGTAACTCCATTTAAATAGGTTCTACTATGCCAGATCACCCTGAATCAATTCATTCCTTATGTACGGTATAATTTTTAAAAAACCATATTATATCTCATAACTTTAATTTATACATTAATATTTTATTTATATTTAATTTTATTATAACTTAAAATATTAATTTAAATATTCTAATTAATATTATTATACATTATTTTAATTTAAAATTAAAATAAAATTTAATTTAAAAATAAATAAAAAAAGTACCATTAATAAAAATTTTAATAAAATTCTCTAACAAAAATTGTGAAGAAAAAATACGAGTAACAAATTGTTCCTATTAATGAGCTAACAATCGTAATTAAAGGAAAAAAAAAGGCTAACAGTGGTATATTAACTAAAAAAAAGGTAATGGTTACAAAATTATTATTATTTAATAAATTAAAAAGAAGTTAACGGTTATAAATTAATAAAAAATAATAAATTTATTATTATTAATAAATTAATAAAAGTTAACTGCTAGGAAACACCATTCCTTCCTGATAGTACTGTGTAATATTCTATAATACACAAAAATATGTTTGTATTTGTCAACACTTTCAATGTAAAAGATATATTTAGATTAGTCAATCCAAATAAAATTTAAGAAATTTTGAGAAGGACTTTAACATGAAAAAAGAAATTTTATTAATTTAAATTAAATGTCTGCAATACAAATTGGTTATGAGAAGCATGATTTATTTGGCAACAATGCATGAAAGCTCACGAGAGGCTGAAGAACCACTAAAATTAAAAAGTAGATAAATTTGGAAATTCTTTTTTTTTTTGTCAACTTCCTGGAAATTCTGTTGCAGTTGGACATTTTCTCTTGATGGTGGGTCAATGATGAAGAGTACGTCTTCATAGAGGCCTTTTGTATTGGGCATCTAATTGATTATAATCTGAAATATCGTACATATGAAAATGACTTCCAAAATTACAATTTTCTTGTGTATTCATGTCAGATATAACATTGAACTATTCTAGGACTTTTTTGTACCAACAAACCATTCTTACATAGCAAGATATACGTATCCAGTTTCACCACTCTGATCATGAATGTTGCATAGCCTAAAATTTCATTTAAATCACATCAAATGATGACCGTTATGGTTAGGTCTACTTGTCTTCTTCCTTGTATGTTTTGTGAATTGTTAACTTCTTGTTGTTAGTTTACGTGTACAAGGAATGTGAACAAATGCCTTTTCAGTTCCTCTAATATTAGACAATCGTATATGAGAAATTTTAGGAAAATATGAATGAAATGTTTCGTAGATAAAACACTCCAAAATCCCCCCTATGTCGTATATGAAGTATAAATTTTTTTGACTCAAATATATTCAAACAAAACAACTCAATCAAACCTTATTATATTATCATGTTCTCATTTTCATTTATTTATTTTAAAATAGTCTGATTGTATGCTGTATGGCTGCAGAAAAAATTTTGAAATGCAAACATAAACTTATATGGCTGTTCTCTTAAATTGTTCCAAGAATGAGTCAATGTTTTGTCTGGTTTGATACTCTACAATTTTCCAAAATGGTTATTTATTTTAAAATAGTCTGATTGTATGCTGTATGGCTGCAGAAAAAAATTTGAAATGCAAACATAAACTTATATGGCTGTTCTCTTAAATTGTTCCAAGAATGAGTCAATGTTTTGTCTGGTTTGATACTCTCTACAATTTTCCAAAATGGCACCAAGTACAGGATTGGATTGATGGTGAATTGACGGAATTATGGTTAACCCCTGCAATTTAAACAATAACTACACAATCACAGTGCCACTATGACTATAGCAAACTCAGCGCCAATTCAAACATGGCACTTCCCATTCGTTGAGAATCTTAAAGTACAATAAAGTAAAAAAAAATGTAAACGTGAAAGCTGAGATTTATAACTACACAATATATGCAGTTTATAATCAACTCTTGGAGAACCCAATCCCATGTCAATTGCCTGGTCTATCTATGGTCAACGAGTGTTCCTGTGAGATGCAATGCCAACAGAGATATACAGAGCACTAAACAAAAATGCAAAACTAGATTAACTGTCCATCTGTTGAATGTATACTTGTTGGTCGACGATGTCACAGAAACAAAAGTTGTACAAATGCACGTCTAGTAAAAATCAAAATCAGCTTTCAATCATTGGCTCAGGGCCAGATGTTGTATCTGTACGAGACTTGTTTGCTTGATGAACAGAGTTGAACAGAATGTCCTTAATTACCTGCATACAACAAACTCACAAGAATATTTTAGCCGTCTAGAAATATTTTTATTATTATTCTGTTCTAGGGAGGAGGTTGGTGTTGGCTATCACCTGTGACATTAAACCATGCACTTGCTCCACCGTTATTTTTGCACTATCACGGGTGATCTTAGCGAGAGGAGATTCTTCCTGCAAATCATTGGGAGCTTGATATGTCAGCATCCGGTATACAAGAAGGAGAAATAAGTGAGCGGGGAGTGGAGTATGAAGAGTAAGCATCAATATTGTGGTATTCTTGGTAATTGCATCAAATAGGTAACGGTTTATTGTGCATTTGCATGGTTCAAGACCAGTTCTATGTCAAGGGCATCAAATAGTACCCCTCATAGAAGGACATGATCCACTGAAATATTCAGCCCATTGCAAAAGATTTGCTCTAGACTAAGAAACATTTATTTATCTGTCCATCATGGAAAATAGAATAAAAAAGCTAGGCCACACAATATCATGTGCATAAACTAATCAAACTTCATAAGAATCTGTTATTTATACAGGTGCTACTATACTGACACAAACAGGATCTTTCTTTGATGAAACTTGTACAAAGGAAAAAGAATATGAAACAAATATGATGGTGAGGTATGAATGCATGAGCATGCATAGCATACTAGTAGAGGGTTTCTGTAATAGAACAGTAAATTGACCAAGTAAATATAAAGTCCCATTTACTTTATAAAACATTTTGTGTTTTCATTTTCTAAAATATGTGTCCATTTTAATTTGATGAGAGACACTTGAAAAGAACCATTGTCATGGAGAGAAGATGAAATGTCAGTTTATGGAGATACATTTTCATTGTTTTTAGAAACAAAAACAATGGTTCCCTTCAAAAGTCTCTTAATCCTTATTAACAAATAAAATTAACACAAATTTTAGGAAATGAAAATAGAAAATGTTAACACAGTAAACGACCCCTTAGACATATCATAAAAAATTAAGTATGTCTCTACTCTTCAGTATTTGACATATCATGACTCAGAGGCACAGATGATACTGCCTCATTCAGAAAGCAAAAAACAATATCCACAATATTTCCCAAGACTTTCTGAAGAACATATTTGAAGGTATAGGTGAAAATTGGAACTGATACAGATTGTAACGCTGACCTTTTAAATTAGGCACCATGACATGGAACATTAACTAACAACAATACAAAGAAAATCCCTTTCCAAAAAAAAAACACAAAATGGAAAGAAAAAAAATTCCTTGGGTGCAGAAGCAAAATGAGATCCTAATCTTTTGTTGTCAGATTTGATGATGAAAGATAGCAGCAAACAACTTTTTTGTCATGGGATGAGCATTTCCCAAATAGGGTTATAATAGAATTGATTTTGTAAAATTTATTAGATTAAAATTCAGTTTAAAATGAAGTAATTTATGTTTGGATATTTTTACTCTAAAATTATATTTGATGTAAAGCTTAATGTAAATTTATAACTTAATGCAAAAGCTAGTTTTTATATCTTCAGTCAAACCAAGGTTTGGAAGAAAAACTAATTTTGGTTCACACTTCACAGTAATCAAATATCTAGATTTTTCCAAAAGTCCCCTTAGAATGGATTGAAGGCAATTTCTAAGGGTTTGAATACAAATTCCAAGCATGCTATTTACAGGCAGAGTTAGCAAATGTCTAACATCCAGTTGGAGCACTCATAAATCTAGCAACTAGTTGCATTCTTGTATATCACTTTTAAACCCATTCTCCCATTGGAAAAGTCAAATGAATTTACTCTTGTTTTGACACAAGGTGATGCTAGATGGTCTATATTATTGGTAAGTTCTGCTCTTCTTCAGGTGAAAACTAAAAAGAACTGCTTAGTACTTGCATGATCCTTAAATTTCATAATAGACACTTGCAATTGCAATGATGGTTTCCATAAATCTTACAACATACCAAAGGTATCTAACACAACATTCAATCATCTAATGAAAAGCCAATACAACCACAATAAAGTAGTTAAAAAGGAAAAATGGGAGAGAACCACTGTTAAGCAAATATATCTTGATGTACATTGTGAACTGATGCTACAAAAAAGTGATGCAGTGAAGATTCAATAAACCCTTCTTTCACACTACTCTAGCATAAAAAATGTTGACCAAAAAATAGAATAGAATTAGCAGAGATGCAAACTACGGAGGAACGGAAAAGTATAATGTATATACTGATCATGGATACACATGGCTGACCTACTGGAAACAGACTCAATTTCAATGAGCATGAATGTACATCTAAATACCCCTAGAGTATGAATACTATAGTAACAAAACACCCACTACGGTTTTCATCATAAAAAATTTATTGATGTCCTTGACTTCAAATGATCAAGCAAAACACTTCAATAATCCAGAGTAAACTCAATGCAGAAATTCCAATAATTACACAAAGGACATAGCAGTAGATTGGTAGAGAAACAATCACTCACTTCTTTTTTTCTAGGTGTAGGTGCAATTAGTGGCCCAAAACGTGAGTGTGCCAATTGATTCTCTGCTTGTTCTAGCTTTTCAGCTGCAACAGAGGAAATTTCCCAAAATTCATAATTACATTAATAATATAAGTATAACTATGACAGGACATAATAATTAATTAGTTTAATAAGAGAAATAGAAAACCAAAAATGTAAATGAAGAGTACCTAAATCCGAGATTTGTCCAGCTACATAGTCTCCATTGCCCAATAAAGGAGAAGATGAGAGTGTATTCACCCAATATTTGTTCCACAGCAAATCCAAGAGATGTGAATCAAGAGAGGACTTAAAGTAAGTGATATCCAAAGAATAATACTGCCAAAGCACACAAATGTAGTTGAGACAAAAGAAAAAGGTAATGTATGGGTGGATGGAGGATTTTGGAGGGTAGGCGAGGACTTATTTTTCGTTTCTAAATTAAGGAATTCTAAAAATAAAACAAATGCGATTGAAATGCTATCATGTTATTCATTTAAAATTTTAAAATATCAAATATATACCAAAACCCTCAATCCAAACATGCCCTAAGAGATTGAATAGCAATAAAGAAAGAAAAGCAACCTGTTTACAATGAACGCCAAAATCTTCAATCTTATTAAGAGGAATAGTTTGATACTCAGAAATAGGTTCATCAGGAGGCTTATAACCTTCAGGATAAGTCCTGAAAGCCCCAATTTCAACTTTACCAGCAGAAACAGTCCTGGTTGGATCAATAACAACAGCCAAAAATGGTTCCTGAAACTGCTGATTCAACATCTGTGTCGAAACATCAATCCCCGATAGCCAACATCCATAACCAGGATGAGAATGATACCATCCCACAACGTTTTCCAATCTTCCAGCCTACAGAAAACAAAACAAAAATCAATCAATAAAATTAGGGCAAAAAAACAATCGAAATTAGGGCTAGGGTTAGGGTTTTGAATAGTTTAATTAATAATAAATTGAAACAGAACCTGTTTGTTTGTTTGAGAATAATCGACCATATATTCATAGGCATCAGCTTGAGCATTGACACGAGTTTCAGTGCCTTCAACGGGTAAAGCAAAAGCATCCATAACGATTATGGAATCGGCGTCGGTTTTACCTTGCATGAGTCCCATAACTTCGATGGTACCACCGGAGCGCGCGTGAACAACCATCTTGAGTAAAGCGAGTGCGGAGATCTTAACGCGCTTGAAGTAATGAGGATCGTTTGCCCATGGCTTGTCGCGTTGGAATTCGTTTTGGCCAGCTTCATCGTAGTGGAAAATGGAATCGTCTGCGGGTGTATCCATTGGGATAATGTTGTTTTCTAATTCCCATGTTTGTTGTGCTATAGCTGATGAGGAAGACGCTTCCATATTTGAAACTCTCTATCTCTATCTCTCTCTCTCTCTGTGAAACTCAATCGTTCTTCCTTTGCTCCTTTCTCCAGTGAGTGAGAACTGGAAAGGACGCCACACCAGAACAGATCGAGTCTACTCACTATTCACTGAGTAACAGCCTACAACTAAGGGGAAATAAATCAAATTAAATTATAGTGTGTTATTAATTATTAGTACAAACAAATTTTCAAGTAACTAGATAATCATCACTTGTTGTTGGTCAAAAACCATCTCCGAATTTAGTGTAAAACGTGAGAGTCTCGATAGAAAGAAAAAAAAAATTAATTTTAAGTTTTCGTGTTTTTCTATTACTTTTATTTTCTTATTCTAACACATTTTTCTTTAAATAATTTTCAATCATATTGTTCATAACTCTATTATTACTATTATTAGTAAAAAACCAAAAGCTTTATTATTATGAATAAATAAGTTTCGTATGCTCTTCAGTAAAAATGTTATTCTTTAGGTTGTGTTTGATATAACTTTTCATAAAATAATTACTTTAAAAAAATCTATAAATTATAAAATAGTAATTTTTAAAAAAATTATTAGAAAATGACACTTCTAATAAAATTTAATCAAGAGTTATGATTATCATATTTAAACTCGGATTTTTTCAAAACTAAAACTGATTGAGTATTAGATTTAATTATTTAATTAAAAAATACTATGTTCACATAGTTAATTTTTATATTCATATATTATATTAAGAATATATATTAGTATTAGTGATACTAATAAAAAAAATTATTAGTAATATATTTTTAACCGACAGATTAGGTTGGAGTAAATAGTCCTCTAAATTGTGAGGTTGCAAAATTAAACATTTTGTGTATTTTATTATTTTATTTTAATCAAGAGATAAGTAAATACAATAAACAAAATTAAATAAATCAAGGATTGCTCTATTTATATTTTTTGTTTGTTTTTTTTAGCAAATATTAGTAGTCAGTTCATTATGTTTGTATCACTCAAACTTGTATTGTTGTTTCTAGTTGCTGGTCTCAAATCAATCCACCCACCTTATGTATTTTGATTAATTTTTGTGTATTCATTGGCTCTTTTTAATAATTTATTTGGAAGTGTTGCAAGTGATTGGGTCTGTTTTTGTGGCAACCTAATTTTTTTGGGGGATTACTAATTTCAACAATGATCTATGTAATATATTT
Source organism: Cicer judaicum (assembly GCA_037974835.1). Taxonomy (NCBI): domain Eukaryota; kingdom Viridiplantae; phylum Streptophyta; class Magnoliopsida; order Fabales; family Fabaceae; genus Cicer; species Cicer judaicum. The sequence continues at coordinate 4,483,345 of JBBPBS010000276.1, forward strand.
ACTTTTTTTAAAATAAATAAAAAATCCATAAGTTGAAATTATAGAAATACTCTAATATAACTACCCGACACCAATGACATCAATGAGTCAAAGATCCTTACAAGAGTAAGTTTTATTGATAATATATTATGAGTTATTAATATTAAGTTCGAACTTGTTTCATTTAATACTTTAATATAGTACAATCACAAGTTTGATTTTATTTATACAAAATAAGAAATTAAATTAGATAAGATAGTATATTCAAAATTAAATTTTTATTGAGAGAAATATTTATATTCAATATTTAACACAACTCAAATAATATTATTTATAATAGAGGAAATATGTAAAAAGAAAATTAAGTTTAAAAAAATCTCCGACAAATCTGACACCTTATTCTATGTTATTTTAATATTTTATCAAAGATAAGTATTTATCATGCACTTTAAATATATTACTACAAATATTTGTTCTATAATTTATTATTGATAAACTTTTTTTTTGTATTAAAAAAAACATATATTCAATATTTTATTTATATTTATTAATAACAAAAATTTATCTCATATATGTTTTAATATTTATCAATAGTTAATATTTATCTCGTATTTTTTTTATTGTAATAGTGGCAAATACTTGTATATAATTTTCATATTAAGCACTAATAATATTTATTACATATAATTTTTTATATTTATCGTTGATAAATATATATCTAGTGTTTGAAATTATTAAAAAAAGAAAAAATAAATAAAAGATCAACAAATATTTATCTATTATTTTTTTATATTTATTATTTATGTAATTTTATTGAAAGTACAATTATTTTATATTTATACCTGATAAATTTTTTTTCCATTTTTTAATAATATTTAGAATTGGAAGAAGAAGAAAAAAAAATCAATAAATTTTTATCCTATCATTTTTCTTTTTATAATTACATTTGTTGTGGCGTTAATGCATTCTTAGTGCTTTTACTTCAGAGATCTTAGACTGAATTATATTTCAGTTGCACATTTTTATCGCAGTTTAATGTGCAATATGTTTTTGCAATTTATATATGCAGTTTTATCTGCAGGATTTTTATATTTTTAATGGTTTTTCTGTCTGCAGTTTTTTTTTTAAAGTTTTTTTTTTCTTTTGCTAATTTTTACATGCAGTTTTTATTTGAACTAGATAATCAACAAAGTATATTATCTTTAAATAAAACAAAAAGAGCACATTTGAATAGACAACATTATAATTTTTATTGCACATTGATAGTAGATTAAATCATAAAATTTATCTTATTCCTTAACAACGAAAATTTATCTAATTGGTAAAAATTGAACTCATCTAAAAAAAATGTAGACAATATGAAGACCACGTTGGCGACTAATATTTGAGTACATACATAAATGTCCACTGAACCTTGGTGCTTTCCGCAACCACTATTATATTCTGTTCCTTGGCCAATACTTTTCCATCATCTCACTCTTTGCATTGAGAGTAGAAGGGAAAAAAATTTAAATGATTAAGAATTAAACCGATACCAATGGACCTCTCTAATACGGAGATGATCCAGATTACTTTAAGGCTACTCTTTGAGATTAATCTGATTGAATGCTAAAAGTAAAATAAAAAATAATACAATTAAATCAAGTGACCTTTCGCCACAAACACACAAACAAACATCCTTACACATTATTATCATCATCAGTCACACACAGACACTAACAAGCATCCTTACATATTATTATCATCTTCAACTACTTTACCTTCTGTTGTGCAGTGAAGTGCAAATTCTAACCGCCCAAGTCCTGATCAATGTTGGCTTGTGATGGAAGAGCCTCATGAAGCCTGACTGTCAAGGGACAATTTTACCATTCAGGTTGCACATGCTTGTGCATGTAAATCCATCAGTTAGTTAAATAGGAAAATAAAAACTTCCATGTCGCTAATTCAACATTTTTACAGATAATACATTCAGTTCCCTGAGCTCGATTTCCGTGGATGTAAACACCAAAGAACAGAAAGCAAATGAATTAAAAATACTGCCTAAATTGATGTAGGCTCATTTGTGAACATTATTAACCTCAACAAATGACCTGCATAATCCCTATTTTCAAGCTAGCGGTAACTTACAATTTAACATACAAAATACAACCTGCATCATTTGGCCCCCCTGCTCCTGTCCCTTCTGTTGTATCTGGTCAATCTTTTACCCTTTTGCTTAGCAATACTAGATGGTGTGGCTGCCAAACCTAATTCTGAACCTTGCTGGGAACTGTTCAGTTGAACCTCATACTGTGCACTGGAGCTGTTCTGTGACCCAGTAGCAACACCGTCATCTTTGAAAGCAACAGTATTGTCTACACTCACATCAGGCAGCTCACTAGATCCATGCGACATTTTACAAGTCTCTTGCTCAAGAACACCCTGAGCTATCCTCTCCTGACTTGAATCGACTGTACTTGCTTCCTTATTCAATGTTTTAGAGTTCTGTTCGGTGACCTTCCTTGGAGAGACACTAGCAAATAGAAAAACGACAGATCTAATTTACTATTTTGATGAATGGGATAAGACAGGAAGATTTTCCCAGACCTGTAGGAAAATTCGGTTGATTTTTCCTACTATGATATTTCAAGTTAATAAAAAATGCCGATTCCAAATTTAGTAATTGAGGAAGACAGACTTCCAAAAGAGATTCTGTAGGTAATGAGACCATTGGTTAACTAAAACTTAAATCACAATTTTACATTCCATCGGTTAACTACAACTAACCTTGTATGAAAAAAGGTTAGCAACACACTTTGTATTACAAGTATAATTCACATGGATCTTACCGAATTATGAGGCTCCCACTCCCTATATGGTCAGAGCCATTTCTTATTTGGTGGAATCCACATTAATTTCACCCAATAATAAAAGGCCTGCTGCTAATGTTCCTTAAATAAAAAAGAAAAGCCTGTGAACCATGATTACCTGGGCCCTGATGAAGGAAATCCATTTGACAATGCATCTTCTGCTCCAAACTTCTCTTTGAGTTCTGAGAGATTTCCATCTTGCAATCTAGAATTTAAAACTGCATTCGGAGGAAGGATCATCTAAGAAGCAAACTGATATTTGAAAATACTAGATAAAATATTTAAACTAAGGAGGCACAGAAAGAGAAATTATCATAACCAAGTAACATGGAAATACCAAATCTACCTACATTACTAACCTGATCTGTGCAAAAACTTCCTTAAGAAAATAAAAACATATTTAACCAAGAAATATATAAATTGGATTCAATCATATTAATCATAAGAGGATCGTATACTAGCTAAAGCACTCTGCAGGAAAGGCTTGATGGACCTACCAATAGCTGACACAATTTGGAGGCTTTTCAGTTTGACTGAACATAAATCCTAAATTCTCAAACTATAGAAATTAGGCTTAATTACAGTTTTGCTCCCCCTATTTTAGCTGAATTGCGAAAGTAGTCCCCCCATTTTGTTTCTCCTCAGTTTGGGTCCCTCAAACATAATTTTTGTTCAAAACTTGATGAAATTTCATTTTTTTTGCATTTATTCAAGTCACATCATGCCTCAAGATCTTATTTTCAATAATTGTACCTGAAATCTATGATCATAAATGGTGTAGTACGACTTTAAAAACTGAAATTTCATCAAATTTTGGACCAAAGTTCTGTTTGAGGAACCAAAACCGGGGAGAAACAAAATAGGAGGATTACTTTTGCGATTCAGCTAAAATAGAGGGACCAAAACTGCAATTAAGCCTAGAAATTAAGAGGCATAAGCTCCCTTGAATGCATTGTGAATTACAAAACATTGAGCGGAGTAGCTTTTCACCAGAATGCAGGACTATAACCCTCCGACAAATCTAAAAACAGTGGGCAAAGGCTTCCAATAGCCAGACAGTGCAAAAATTCATGGAAGTTTAAGAAGATACCAATGATTTACTGGGTCATGGAATTAAACACTTAGCATAGTGCGGTGGTCCATAGTCTCCCACTAAATATTTTAACTTCTAACAAATTCAAAAGAGCTTATAGCATTATTAACAACCATGATTACATAAATTGCAAATAGATTAAAACATCAATTGGGTGCATTTCTAATCATAAGGGGGTCAAAGGAACTAAAAACTCCTCCTACCTTCCCTATTTTCTTCAACTGGGTCTAACTGATGCTTGGACTCATTTGTGTCGTTGATGCCATTGACTTTAACAAGACCACCATCCCTATTATGTTAAGAAAAATGATATAATTAGAAGACAAATAATAAAACCGAACAGGGCCAGACTTCCCGACAAAAGCCTGACCAGACCTCTGTCGTAACCATAAACACTGACATAGGATTAAACTCAACATAATTTTTAACTGTTACTGTAATTTGTATTAGTCATTTGGTCTTGCAAATGAAAGGTTTGTTTGTGGTGTGGGGAAACTAAAAGATCCTCTCATCAAACTAAACAAATTGTCAAAAAAGGTGATTAATGAGTTAAACTATAGGGTACAAAGGACCTTGAATGCACTGTATTTTTACTCCATCAATCAAAAATGTAAAGTTATGGAGGGGTTGTACGGAGTGGGAAGAAGGTACTATCACAAAGTAAACAATAAAACATGTAAACTGATGGAAATCTATCTCCAAAACTATATTGCAGAGAAATGTCAAAATGATATACTCTAACCTGTGCAAGTTATCTGAGGACCCGTCTCTTAGTACTGAAGTAGTTGTTTCTTTGTGGTCATCTTGGGCACCTATGTGACATGTGGTTTTATATAAGTCAGGTAAGATATCAACTGGGAGACAAGGAAATAAATCTCATGTGAATGAACATGCACTCTTTCTGCTAGTCAGATTGCCCCAACGAAAGAACAATGGATTTATACATGCAAGTAGATAAATAATACTTCCCAGCTTTTAAATAGTAATAGCGAACAGTGTCAGAGTCAAATTGCCCATTATAGTTGTTCTGAGGATTACATAAGCTAATTGGTAATAATTAACAAAATGATTATTCTAAAATATATTTGACAAACAAATTAAGCAACTCTCATTATTGAAGACAATAGAAGGCCTAAAAGTTTCTTTTGTGGAGGGTGTTTCAGCGCAATTGTGAGTGATTAGTAAAGTGTTACCTTTGGTCTTCTGAACAGCTACAAAGCCCTTAACAAAATGAAAACAAAAAACATGTTAGACACAAAATAGATAAATCTTAAATAAGCCTAAATATGGAGGGGACCCTATGATGGGCTTGTTTTATAAACTCCACTTCATATGAGCACCTGATTCTGTTCAGAAATAATATTAGTTGGTTCAGGCAGCACAGATTCAGGTTGGTGCACATCCAGTTTATTCTGCAAGTCTGAAATGCAAATAAAAAAATGTTAAACATCCAAGAGGTTAGGTGTTTTTAGAATAAATAGGCAGGAAAAAATAAAAAGCAAGTGTGTGAAACATCCAAGGTTATATATGTGATAAGAATAAATAGGTCCTTCTATGGAAAATTTAAAACAATATTCAATCAGAATAAACCAAAAGGATTCCTACAGTTGGAGAATCATACCTAGAGAAGCCTGAGAACCCAATCCAATGCCCAGGTTTGCAGATTTATCTACTAAATTTGAAAAATTATGTACTTTTTCTCCCAAACTACTTCGAATATTTTCAATTGCAGATGAGTTTACATTACTTTTATGCCCCGCAGCAAATGCAGACCAATCGATTTTTGAGGAGGGAACTGTTCTAAGCATCTCCTCTGTTGCCCTGGATCTAACTCTTCTTATTTCATCCTTAATACTCCATGACCCAGTAGCAGAAGAATCCCTTTTAAACTGCATTTGAGTATCAACAAATATAAAACAACTCATAATAAAAAATGAATACTGTAACTCAAGCAACCCTACTGACAACCGAGCTATGCTTGACAGGAGCAATGCATGTAACTTTCTTGACAAATGATATTCCAGAGCATAAGAAATTCTACAAAGAGACATCATGTAATTTGCCTTTTACAACTATAATAAAATAAATAATTAAAAGACTAACTATTCTGGCATTTATCAGGTAACAATCACAGATTTTCCACAACAAATATCTCACTCTGGTTGTTTTCTAAAGTTGAGGCATGTGAATTTCTAGACAATACTTTCCCAAATTTCTTTGATATCCACTCTATAATTATGAAAGTGTATTTAAGTCCAAAATTTAAAATAAATATTCTCTCCTCTCCAAATTTGCTAACATTTTGAAGGGGAGCTAAAACTGACTTGGGAGGGATTTTGCTATCCTCCTTGCCCCTCAAAATAATTGAACCAAACAACTTAAATTTAAAATAATTCATCCTCTCCTCTGCCCTCCATTCCCCTCTAACCAAGCACACCCTAAATAGAATCTTAGATATTCTAAATTACCTTATGATACAACACAAATATTATGAGATATTTTTCACTTTTAGGCAGGACAATGGATTGGCTTGATTACATGATGTACAGGGCAGGTTAAAGCCCCATATCATTAACTAACAATTTCGTACTTCCTTAATTTTTAGCTCATCTTTTTACCATTTTACCTAATATCCAATATTTTCTAGCTGCTAACTAAAACTAGCAACCCTCTGATGACACTTCCCCACCTCTTTATCTTACTGTTTGGAAAACTCTTTCTTATACAAGCCTCTCTTCTCTTGGCATTTCCACTATCTCTCTCTTCTCTTCCTAACCTACTGACCTCAACCTCCCCCCTCACAAAAAGAAACAAAGAAAAATTAATCACAATGAAAAGCATAATTCTAGTGACAAAAGATGGATACTCATATGAAGGGCCATTGCTACTTTTTTTTCCTAAGGAACATTAAGAAAGTTGTGGCGTCAACTTCTTAGCTCAATTCAATAAACTAACAATACCCAAGTTGGAATGGTTAAGCAGGACCATAAAGCACATGAGATAACAGACCATAAGCCTTGACTATTGACGAATCTATTGCATCGAATTTAGACGATGGAATTAAGCAAGTTGAGAATTGAGATATCATGAGTAGCAGAAGGGATGGGGCACAAAAAATATATCCCCTTCCCATCCCTAGCAATCTTAGTAGGCCTAAATGCAAAATAACTCTGGTTACATCAAACCCTAAATTTACCCTTTCCACTCAATTTACATATATGAGCTCCATCGTACACAATTAAACTTTTCCAATTTCAGTTTTCAGATTTTTCTTAAGACAGCCAAAGGAAATGATGTTCAACATTCTTGAAAATAAAAAAAGACCCTTTCCATAATCCATATATTGTTCTCTGTCTCCTTTGTATTCAATTGTCTTGTATTCTATCATAATTTGTTTGCAAGATTTGAACTTCATGAAGTTCAAATAATAATACATTGTCTGGTTTACCTATACCTAGTGACAGTAATGTCTGTTAAAAATGTAGGAGTATTTTCAAAAAAAAATTCCAGTAGAGAAGTCGATGAGAAAAAGGTAAGACCCCGGTTTAAAGGAAAAAATAGCTCATAATAAAATAAGTATTAGAATGATATACACATTATTTGAAAAATAAATAACACATTTAATGATACCTTGGAGGATGACGTAGAATTGCCACCAAATAGATGTGGTGTTTCTTCTTTAAAGAGTTGAACTCCGGAAAGTGTTGAAGGCTTGGTATGGTCTACAGACGGAGATGCCCATGGAGGACGGGCACGCATATATGACTTAGCCACATCCACAGGCGATCCTTCATCTTTGGGAGCCTGCATAAGAGCCAGGTATGTAGGCAAAAACAACAATTAACATGAATCCACATTGCCGATATATATACAAACTACAAACATCATTATATGTTTTCCGATAAACTTGGGTGGAGGAAGAGAGAGAGAGAGAATCACTAACTTGTGGTGGTGCAATCAAATTCAAACTACGACTTCCATAACCTAAATCAGAATTTGAATCTAATCCAGACTTCTTTTCCAGCAACCATTTCTTTGCCTCCATAACAGCAGCACTGCAGAGTTCAGGTGAGCCTGCATCCAAAAAATAATTGAAAATTCATGGTCAGGTAAGAGTACGCAGTTAAAATTGTGTTTGGATTCTTTTGAATATGGAGAATACCACTTGCAAGACTCGTGTTGGGTATATCCCTTGGCCTTGTACCCCCATCTTCTTTTGCAGGAGAATCCACAACTCTTGATCTTATTATTTTAATCAACATATCACCTTCTTCCCTGATCAAATATTAAGTTGTTTTAGAATCTTATTTCAAACAACAAGAGGAAATGGTTTATGCAACCATAAAATTCTACAGTGAACCACATAATAAATGCAGTTCTACTCCCTATAGTTCACACAAAATATAATGTGCAAGGTCTGCAAATTCAGTATAGACCATGATATCTGCTGCACTGTACAATTTACATGAACACATTCCTTGCCTGGCCTGGGTTAATGCTTATCTTCTGAAAGTTCCCAGTATTTGAAAAGTTAAAATCAGCAGATCTCTACATGGTTGAAGAAATTTTTTGATGTCAACAAATACTGTAAATTGCTACAAATTAAAAAATTAGCCAATGAGGGTCCTCTCTTAGAATTTGAGATATGTCTAACACAACCCCAAAAGATAGCTCAAGAGGTAAGGATTGCACAAGTCTTCAAAGATTTACCTTGGCCACATCAACTAGGATTTAACACACTCTCGTGCCTAGGACAAGACACATGGAGCAAGGATAATTTCAGGTGGCCCAATAAAAATACCCCTTTGTGGGTAGGACTACTCAACTGGAGTGTGGGAAAAAATGTGGGTGGCTTAGTAACAGCGATCTCAACACAACAGCACAGCCCCTCACACCTAGGACTAGACATCTAGAGTGAGAACAAATTTGGATGGCCCAATAACATCGTTGTTAAAGGTGGTCATAACGGAATGGCTTGGAGAATTTTTTGGCGACTGCCATATGCAATTTGTGAAGGGAGATCTGCCATGGCAGCAGCACCATAGGCTGCAATAGCATGCTTATATGGCGGAACTTTAGCCTTTCACCATCCATCATTGATAACACTCCCTAAAAACAGATGTAAGATAACCTCTAATACTTACTCGGAATTTGACCTAGGCCTAACTCAACCCCAAAAGCTAGCTTGAGAGGCGAGGATTACTCAAGCCTAATAAAGAGTACTGCTAATTCTAAATTCAACTCTATGAAGAGTATTAAACATCCCTAAAACCAGGATGCTGTCCTTTTTATCTGACTTCCAGTTAGTGTTGATGAAATTTTGTTGTTTACAAAAGAGGCAGGCTAAGCAAACTTTCGACAAAAATATGCGACAAGGGTGCAAAAAAGTGAGAAACAGAAAAGGGAAAATCCAATGTTAAATTTAGAATCAATAGAAATTCTACAGTACCTTGAGAATAACTCCTGCATAAGTAGCTGCTCGATGTTATGCTTGCTTTTGCTATTAACAACTAATGGCTGGAGCTCCTTCGCAGATAAATTAATAGGTTCTGATGTCCCACCCTTTCAACAGAGATACCAATGTCAAATGTACTGTATAGATGGAACCATGGATTCATAAAGACAGGAAACAACCAATCAAGATTGCCTCTAACTGAATGGAACCATAATCTACAGGTACTGTCACAACTCACAAACAGATACATTCTTAAAAATTATAATCTAATGATTCAGATTCATCTGCCATTTTGGAGGCAATGGGTGAACAGCAAGGTGTCTTATAAGAAAAAATGAAGAATTGTGTCATATTTCTGCAATGTACGTGTGTTAGAAACCCAATAATTATATTCCAAATAATTAACACTTTTATTAAGAAAAAATGATACAATAGGAGAGAATCTCTCCTCCAAGGGTTTCCCCTTCACAATAGAGAATACTATTCACAAATCACAACTACGAATATTCAAAGACTACTCCCTCTAACTCCATAACCTCCCTATTCATACAAATAGCCTTATAACAACCTCAACGAACTAACTAACTTCTATAACAACTCATAACTACTCTAATTAGCCATTACTCTACATCCTAACAACATGGGAGTGCCTATGCCAGGTTATCAACATGCACATAATGTACAATAAGGAAAAAGAAAAACAGTTCAACATCCCCAACCAAGAGCAGGGAAAAACTAAACAAGCATTACATCTGAAGTACAACACAACTCACCTCATTGAACGGAACTTCGCCTTCTAAAGGGTCGTAACTTTCATCATCAAAATCACCAACTTCCTCTGCAACATTGGACAGATAACAGGTTTTTTAAGAGGGAATAGCATGGTTCTATCTGATACCAAAAGATATGCATATTCTCTTTAAAAAAAATTGAACAAAGTGCTACCATAGCGTGTAGTTATAATGAAAATTAAAATATATAATACATAAAGTGTAATTTGTCTCTTCCAAATCCAATTAAGCACTTCAAAACTGTCATAATGGCAAAAAAAGTGTACCTTCAACTATTAGATCTACCAACTACAACTAAAGTAAACATAAAGAAGTTCAGTGCATTCGAGTCCACATAGTCAAAATTAAAAATAAAAAATAATTCATAAACTAATCATTTAAAGAGCAAATAAAAAAAGGACAGAAAAATAAACCCTAATATTGCAAGTACAAAAACGTCATTATAAAGAAAGTGCATAAATAAATTGAAATATAAGCATTACCAGCAACCGAATCGGCATAAGAAGAAGAAGAAAAGGGGGAAGAAGTTTCCGAAGAAGAAGAAGCAGCGGAAGAAGATTCAAGATCCAAAACAGAGGACAAGAGCTTTCCGGCACCAGAGGCAATGAAACGAGTGGGAGAGAAAACGAAACGTGAAAGCCAATTAGGGCTATGAGGCTGAGACTGAGATTGAGATGGGGCGGGTCGGTCGTACGGAGTACGGGTCCTGGCGGTACGGCGGTGTCGAACCATTTTGCCTCCCGATTGAGATCCGGAAATTGAAGCCATGACGGGAATGGGAGAAGAACGCACACGAAGTTAGCACACGTGTGGGAATTGAAGTTTGGAATGTGATTTTAGTTCTAAGAGTTTTCAATTCTACTCGTCTTCTCTTTCGCTTCTAAACTCCCTTCAAAACCTCACTTCTTCCCAGAAACAAGACGTTGTGTTTTATTGTTGGTAGCGGTTATCTTCAGTTTATTATTATTACGTTTTTTTTTAATATTTATGCTAGGAAAAAAATCTTCTATATTCCCATTTATTTTCGTTTTTGTTTTACATAAGTTATATTTAATTTGTTACGGTAACTATTTTATTATTTTCTAATTAATGGTTTAGATTTTATTAGTGGTGATAATTTATTTTTAATATGTTATTAATGTACATTAATTATATTTTTGATCAATTGTACATAATAATTACTTATTACTTATACGATTATCTCTTTTAATAATACACAAGCAAAAAGAATCTTGCCAAATTCCTCTTTATTTTCTATTTTTTTACATAAAGTCAAACACAAAAAATATATTTTCTCGTTTTTTTCTCTTAACATGTTTTGTTAGGTATTGATGATATAATCTAATTGAAATTTTAAAAGATGATTTTTGTATAAAAATATCTTGTGCGTTTTGAAACAATATACAAATATGTCATAAAATTTTGGTTTTAAAAGATTTTTATAAGATTTTATAATTAAGATTTTAAAACATGTGAATTTTTAAAAGACTTTTATAATTAAGATTTTGTACTTTTAGTTTTAATTAATTAATTTCATAAAAATTTATAAGATTTGAGATGAGATTGTTGATTTATAAGATTTTAAACGACTTTTATATATTTTTTTATTTTTATTGAAATATCACATTATTGCTTGTAGAAGTAGTAAAATTGGATAGTTGTATTGTCACAAATTCATGTGATACCATATCATTTAACAAAGTTTATAATCTCAAGTTTAACAAGTCATAAGTTTTAAGTTGAGATACATTTTAAACAATAAAATTCTAATGGATAAAGCTCCTGTCCTTAATCAAATATTAAACAACAATAGTAAGGTTGGAAAAATATTTTAAATATGAGTATCAGAACTATGAAATGATATATTCTCTCTATACATTAATATTAATTTTTTAATGAAATAACATGTCACTCTTTTTTTTTTAAATGTTGATGTTTAAATTTAATAAAACTTTTTTTTATTAATTTTCGATGATTAGTAATAAATTATTAAAATATCTTGTGATACAATAACATCTATATATGTGATATAGAAAGATAAATTAATATTGAACCAACAAATTTTAACACCATAATTGACAACTAAACTATTAATTATTAACAAGTATTTTCACGTTAATCATTGATATTGATATAATGTGATACTATTTTTTAATTATGAATTATTTTAATTAATATGTTTATTTTTTTATGAAGTAGCACGATATTTAAACATAAAAAAATTAATACATTTTTTTAAGAAGAAATTTTTTTTGATAAAGATGAAAATTATAAAATGGATAAATTTTATTTGATTGAATTGTGTGATTTATGAAAATTGTGTGACTTGTGAAAATTGAAATTTTAAATTTTTTTTTTAACTTGTTTATGTATGAATTGTGTGATACTCAAAAAAAAACTATATGACTTTTAAAAAAATTAATTCTAATATTTAAATTTTAATTATAATATTTCAATTAATACTTATCGCTCCCTTAAATATTTTATACAAAATCCGCCAATAATTATATCATCTATCCGAAATCAAGATTCAAATGTACACAACAACAACAAAAGATCAGCAAAAGATGAAAAAAATTATTGAAATTGATGCATAAAAAATAACATAGGTTACCTTAGAAAAATTTATGAGAGTTGAATAAAATAATAACATTTAAAGATATGTTTGATTTAACAGATGTGACAAAGAAAAAAATTATAATTATAATAATTTTGTATTTGATTATAAGAAAACGAGAGATTTTAAATTGTATTTTAGTTATGCTGGGTCTTTGCCTTTTAAATCTCCTACTACTATAGAGAGAAAAAAGAGTGATTTTTTTTCTTTCATCATTCCTTCTCAGAGAAATTAATCAAATACATTCCATTTAAACTATTCTTTTATCTATCCTCCCTTTATCTCCAAAGGCACCTTAAATCCAACAATAAGGTGAGTTAATATCCCTTTCCATGAACAAAAAGATACAATCAATATAGATCTTCCAATGGTAGAACAGCAATTGAGCTACGAAACTGTGTAGTCTTGTTCTCTTTTCGTTACTCAGTCTATGAAACAGACCATGTCTTTTAATGTTGCAGCAATTATCTTCAGTTTATTATTGCATTTTTGTTTTATATTTATTAATTTTATTATTGTGACGGAAAATAAATTATTATTCGTATGCCTTGAAAAAATCTTCTACTGGTAGTAATGGTATATTCTCATTCATTTTTTGTTTTTGCTTTACAGGTGTTTTTTAATGGTCTAAATTTATTTAATGATGACAATTTATTTTAATGTAAATCAATATATGTATATTAATGCCGAAGAAAATAAATAAAAAATAAAAAAACTCTTGCCAAATCCCTCTTTATTTGTTAACGTGCAACGACAACAAACTAAGTGAGTTTGATAGAGATTTTAAAAGAAAATTTTGGTATAAAAAATATCTGGTAAATTTTAAAACAATGTCCGAATGTTAGACCACTAAAATAAATATTTATTAGAAATAAAATTTTTATGTAAAAAGATTTACTTAATAAAAAGAGTATTAGATTTTAATATCTTTAAAATTAAAATATATAATTTTAAAAAAAAATATTGTCTCAATAATATTAAATCAATTAAAAAATAATTATTATATAATATTAATAATATTAATTTAGATATGTCTTGTTAAATTTTAAAATATTCATTTTATACTTCACATTAAAATTCATTTTATGCGTCTATGGATTGACGTTGCGTTAAAATGTAATAACTTATAAGATTGTCTGAAAGACTTTTATTTCGTCGAAAAAAACTTTTATTATTAATATATTTTAATATTTTAATTTTAAATTTTAATAAATTTATTCAATAAGAATTTGTAGGAATTGAAATGAGTAAGCGGACTGTCATGATTTTAAAGAACTCCACCAACTTTCGCACTGTAATGTGTTGTTGGATACACCAAAATCGACGGTGTATTCGAATAACGAATATCAATGAATGTGAGGGTTCTATATGATGTTAATGTTTAGTTATATATATATACATATACACTAATAATTTATATTAATTATTAGTAAGAAGTGGATATATGTTATTATTAATAATAAATAAATTTTTTTAAAATATTTAATATATAGAATTATAGAAGTCACTATAAAAAAACTAACTTTTTCAGTGAGTATAACTTTTTTTAAAAATATTAATAGCATATTTTTTTAATAAATCCATTTTTTCTTCTTTACAAAATTTAAACTTATTTAATTTATTTTAAAAAAGTCTTCCTAAAGAAATTATTGTTGATAAAATAATCAATATTATATACAATTGGTCATATAATCGCAGTTATACAGAAGTTTTTTTTTAAATTATATTTAATTTAATTGTGAGTGTAAAAAAGTTAACTAAAATCAATTATTAAGTGAAGATTCTGACTCTATTAGTAGCTTCTTAAATTTTGTTTAACACAAATTTTATCAATTCAACCAACAAATCAAAAACTCTTATTTAATATATTAACTCTATAAATTTTTATAAAATTTTAAAATAATTTGATATTTTATTAAAATTTTATAAAAATAATTTAAATAAATATATGATAAATTTTTAAAAAATATAAATAAAGATCGATCAATAAATTATTCAGTCACAAATTTTAAATTTTATAAATATGTTTAATCATAAAACTGAATATACATCAAAGTTGATTGGTGACATGTAAGTTCAACAAAATGAGGAGTTAATATCCTTTTCCATGGTAGTCATTAACAAAAAATTACAACGAATGAAGATTTTTAATGGTAGAACATCGATTAAGCTACGATAATGGTGTAGTTTTTTTTTTCTTTTGGTTCCCCCAATCTATGAGAATAGAACAAGGTGTTTTCTATTTTGATTCCTCCATTTATGTCCCCAAAATCCCAAATAGGCAACGAGTAAGTGACTATCTCAATGAATGAGCATAACATCACTCAATTAATTTACAATTCTTCATATTGAGGAAAATTAATTCGATTTAAACCATCTCATACCACTTAGCGAAATTAATTCTTCAAAATTTCCAACTCCTAACACAGAATATAATAATTTTATTCCGGTTTCAACTTCAAAAGCTTATATTGTCTCGTTACATTGTCTAAATTCAAAAACCATAGACTATTTGGATGCATAATATTTAAAATTTCACTATGTTTGCTACTAATATTATAATGTTAGTCCTTTAGAGTTAGATAAATTGATTTTCACATATTTAAGTTGATTTATATTATTTTCAATATCTAATATTTTTAAGTAAAACTAATATTTATAATTGAATTCCACTAAATTTTGGAATCTCGTGGACGAAAAAAATAACAACCAAAAAATAAAGTTTGAATTAAAAAAAAGTAGAATTAATATATTTATAATGTCTCCAGACTCATCAAATCTCTTCACTTATGCCAATGCTTTCCTTCTAACAAAGTATGTTTAATCATATACCTATTTTGCATAATCTCATTGTTGATATTGTTGGCAGGTTCTTAAAGTTAGACCTAAGAAAATTTAGCAAATATATGGTCGAAGAATGATGTTCGGACTTGCATCGTATAAATTATTTGGTCTTAAAAAATTTTAAAATAGAAGAATTATTTTCGTAAATTAATAATAATAATAATAATAAACTAAAAATGCAATTTAAATTAAAATATAATTGACAAAATAGTAAACTCAAATGGCTAATGTTACAACTTTAAAGTTGTGTAAGAAACTTTACTAGAATCGGGAAGGCCATTAATTGTGTAAGAAACTAAGAAAGTACAACATGTGCGTCTATATGCAAGACATGAAACCGAACACGCACAACCTACGCCATATAATAACTTTATTAGAAAAAACATACAATATAATTACCTCAATTGGAGAATTCTTTGATGTCCATAAGAAAAAGAGGCATTGGTATCCAAAGTATAAAAACAATCAAAATTTTAAATTCACTTGAAAAACAATTAAATGTGAAAATTATTGTTAAATCAAATGGTTGAATGTTTGATATAAAAAAAAACCAACAAAATTATAGAGTAGGAAAGTTGTCACCATAATGACTATGTTAGTTTAAGATTTTTTTAAAATAATTTTTATATTGTTTTATTTTTTATTATAACATTTTTAAAAGTATAACTTGAAATGAAAAATTGGTTTAAATAATAAATCTTAAAATATAATTTTAAGTATTTCATTTATTTTTTATTTTTTTTTTGGATGATAAAATTTCAAAAACTATTAAAATAAAAAGTTGTTTTGAAAACCTTTTCATAAAAATAATTTTTGAAAAATATTTTTTTAAAACAAATATGATTTTTATCATGTTAAAATTTCTAACAATAAATATATAAGTGATTGAGTGTCAAAATTATTATTTTTAATTAGTATCAAATGAATCTAAAAAAATTACACTATTTTTAAGTAATTTTTCATAAAAACTATTTTGAAAAATATAAAGTAATTTTTTTAAATCTTAAACAAAAGGGATTAATATTATATTATCAGGATAACCAAAACAATAATTTATAAAATTATAGAGTAGGAAAATTATATTTTCTTTGTTTTTAAAAATTAATAATCTTTATCAGAAGTTAAAACAATAATTTCTAAAGTTAAATTATTTTCATTTAAATTAATTGGTTAATATATAGATGTATTGACCATTAATCTGCATCTAACAATGATTAATACTTAAAGTCAGATACAAGCAAACCTCCTAATTTTAGAGAAAGTACACCATGTTATAGATCACCATCAATTAATCAAGATCCTAAAAATACACAATTTTTATGTATAGTTATTACACAAATTATGTCACAAAGCATGGCTAACCATCCAAATGGCTTCATTTTAAACCACCAGATCCTAAATTCGGTTACTCTTTTAACTCAAATTAAAATTAACCTCTAATTCAATATAAAACCAAACATATATATACCCATGCAACCACACACATATAAACACAACAATAACAAATACCAACTTGGTTTCGGATCATCCTAAAAAACAAAGAAAAAAAAAATAACAAGCTTTTGAAAAGATGGGTTTGAGAAATTCCTCTATTCTGTGCTTGGCACTTATGTTGTCTTTCTCTTCCGCCATCAACTGTTTGGACATCACAAAAACTTTGGAACAATACCCAGAATTCTCAACGTTCAACAAATACCTAACCGAAACCAAGTTGGTTGAACAAATTAACGGTGCTAAAGCCGTTACAGTTCTCGCTATTGACAACAAGGATATCGCTTCCCTCTCTGGAAAATCCCTTGACGCCGTTAAAACCGTGATTGGGACACACGTTGTAACCGAATTTTACGATGAAAAGAAACTTGTTGAAGCCGTTGGAAGCCACACAGAATTGGCTACACTCTCAACGGCTTCAGGTTTAGCCAGCAAAATCTACGTGGGACTTATTAACGAGGGTGAGGTGGCATTTAGTTCCGCTGTTCAAGGCGCAACTTTCGATGCTAAACTTGTTAGAACCGTTACAACTCAACCCGACGCCGTTTCGGTTCTTCAGGTTACTCAACCAATTGTTAAGGTTGCTGAATCTTCAGTACCAACATCTTCTATTGTTGCTGAGTCACCTAAGAGCATTGATGCTGAAGCACCTGCTCCTAGCAGTTCTTCACGTACCACTTTTGGATTCGTTGGTGTTGTTTTGGCCTTTGCTTCCATTTTTGTTTCTTTCTAAGCGTAATATAATGTATTTCTAGAGAGGAAGATGGAACAGTGTATTAATTGAAAGAGATAATTAACCATCATGGGCTAATTTGTTGTTATTGGAAGAAAAAATATTAATATTACACTTATTATTTGTGTTTATTGAATTCTTTTTTACATGCATACTTTTCAATCTCGATTTGTTCTACATTTTAATTTAATTTTAATTCTGTTTTATTTTTTAAATATTTTCAAAAATTAAAATTAGGTTTAAGAAAGTCTAGTATGAACATAACTTAATAAAATTATGTAAGTTGAAAACACTTAAAATCCTAATATTATAACAAGTGTAATATTAAAATTAACATTTTAAAATATTCAAAACAGCATAAAAGAGTATTACTCCTAGTTGTTTGGAGTGTTGTAACATCTTGCATTATTTTATTTATGTATTTTTCCTTAATTTACTTTTTTTTCCATTAAAAACTTGTAATGGTTAGAAGTTATATAAATAGTTTGTTATGAAATTAATATAAGTTGGGTCTTTCTATACAACATATTTTCAATAATACGACGCTGTATCTTGGAAAACATCAATTTACTCTTACAATTCACGGGATGAAGATCAAATTAAAAGAAATCACATTAGAGGGATTACAATTCACAGAATAGAAAGAAATCACATAGAGGGATTATAATGTAAGATTTATGGGTCACATATGTAATTAATTAATAAAGTGTGTTAGGGTCATTATATAATTAGCCAATAAATTAAGGGTCAAATAATATATAATAGTTTATGGCTAAAGAGCATAATAATTATGAAAATTAATAGTGTAGATACCAGACGGTTTCTAATTTAATGAGGGGCTGAATTAGTAATACTGCAATTTGGGATATAACTAATAATAGTTATATATAGGGGTAGTGGTCCCCAAGGCAAACACAACAAGACTATTCAGTTTCACAAACCCTAAAAGAGAAAACTCTCTGATTCTCTGGTTCTCTCTATCCCCATCAAGAGAGCAAAGTCTTCAGGGTGTTTTGCTGAGGAAGATCACCCAACCCATTGGCTTTACCATCATCATCCTAGGATTTCATCAATGGCAATTCCTACAGGTACGCTTCCGCCTTTGGTTATTCATCATGTAATTGGCATGGATTATTGAGTATAAGATTATAGGGTTTGTATTCCAAGAATTGGTATCAGAGCCTACCATGTTTAATTCATGATGAAATTCGGGTTATTGTCTTTATTTTTAGGATTTAATTTGGGAATATCCATATTTATTTTTTTCGGTTATAATTTTTTTTTTTTTTGTGTTGATGTGCCATTGATGGTTTACTATAAAGATTTTATAATTTCCTTGAATTCTTAAGATGGCATGCTATACTGATTGTAAAACATCATAGGCATACTATGTGTTCATGATACCTTTGGATGCTGAAATGCTTTCACGAATATAGGCGCTGTAGTTTAATTTAACTTGTATGGTTTCCTTCAATGTGTTTGAATGCGTTTGAGCTGATATTGACATATTGTGAATTGTATGACTCATAACTTAAAGATTCAGTCCTTGAAGATTGAGATTTTACTTTAAAAGAATAACTGGTATATTAATTTTACAATTTATATATTTTAGTTCTTTTTCTTAAGTTCATTTACTTCTGTTTCATATATTCAAATATGTGATGAGGTTGTAGCCAGTAGGATAGAACATGCAATGGACATGTGTCTCTTATTATGGATTTTAGTTGATGTATTTTATGATTGAAGAGAAAATTGGGAATTCCAACAGACGTACACAGTATGAGCATGATGCAGGTCAATGGTACTAAAGATGAATGTGCACAAGTCATGTTATAAGTTCTAAACTACTTTGGCTATTTTACTAAGTTTTATTTTCTTGACTAAGTTTTCTTGTTGATGTTTGGTGATTACATGAATGAGAATTGGATATATTATTTGTATTGTTCAATTTATGGTTTGATCAGACTGTATTATTCTTTATGGTAGTCGATAAATTTATGACCTGAAAGTATAATTGCTTGTTCTAATTTTTTTTTTTGTTGATAATTATCATTTTTTCTTTTGATAAAACAATAATTATCAAATACTAATGAACCACAGTTTATATTAGTGAACAATATTTTTTTTAAATATTGTTTTATTTAGATATAATAAATATATGTTCAAGTCAAGTTTGACATTTTGAATGAGTTAATTGAAACTTGACGTCGCCAAAGTGACCTCTCTTGTCTAAATTGCTCGTAAAGAGTGTCAAATGGCTGTGTATATGTTTATTCATGCGGGTATTGACCGGCCCAAAGGAAGGTTAATATTTGGCAGAATTACATGTACACCTGCAATGATAAATGTGTGACAATTATTTGGTATACATGTGAGCAGTAAATCGGCCCAAAGGAAGGTTTATTGTTTGACATGTCTTATTGTCAATATTTGATCGTTGCAACAAGAGTACCACTAGCAGTTGATGTTACTGTCCAAAGACTTGACACCAATGGTGCACTGGGTATCTTGAGATGGGTTAAATTCCATGATTTGAACATATGTATTTATTAATTTATTTTTCTATAATGTGAGTTTCTGAGTTTCGTTCTTTATTTAATTTTCAGCATCTATTGCTTCCATATCTGCAAATTTGAGTTCTATTCCTGTCCTTAATGGGACAAATTTTAAGGAATGGGAAGAGAACATTCTGATTGTTCTTGGCTGCATGGAGGATCTAGACCTTGCATTAAGAATTGATCGACCCCCTACTCCTAAGGACTCTAGTTCTTCTAAGGAAAAATTAGAGTATGAGAAATGGGATCGCTCAAATCGCATAAGTCTTATGATCATAAAGCGTGGCATTCCTGAGGTCTTTAGAGGTTTTGTCTCGGATGAGATAGATACAGCTAAAAATTTCCTTGCTGAGATGGAAAAACGCTTTGAAAAAAGTGATAAGGCTGAAACAAGTTCTTTGCTTCAGAATTTAATTTCCATGAAGTATCAAGGCAAGGGAAATATAAGAGAGCACATTATGATGATGTCCAACATTGCTTCTAAGCTTAAAGGACTAAAGCTTGAGTTGTCAGATGACTTACTCATTCATTTAGTATTGTTGTCTCTTCCTTCGCAATTCAGTCAGTTTAAGGTGACTTATAACTGTCAAAAGGAGAAATGGACTCTTAATGAGCTCATTTCATTATGTGTGCAAGAAGAGGACAGGCTAAAGCAAGATAGGACTGAATGAGCTCACTTTACTAGCATCTCTAAAGACAAGGGCAAAAGGAAAAGAATTGAGGAGTCCAATAACAAAGCTGCTGCTAAGGGTCCAGAACAAAAGAAGCAGACTAAGGAAAACAATTGCTTCTTCTGTAGGAGTCGTGGACACGTGAAGAAGGATTGTGCCAAATATCACGCTTGGCGTGTTAAGAAAGGTATGATTCTGTCTTTGGTCTGTTCTGAGGTTAATTTAGCTTCAGTACCTGGAAACACTTGGTGGTTAGACTCTGGTGCAACTACTAACATCAGTGTTTCAATGCAGGGTTGCCTGAACTTCCGAAAGCCTAGTAGTGCTGAAAGATGCATCTATGTAGGAGATGGAAAGAAGGTAGAAGTTGAAGCCATAGGAAAATTTAGATTATTATTAAGTTCCAGTCATTATTTGGATTTAGAAGACACTTTTGTTGTACCGTCATTTAGACGGAATTTGGTCTCTATTTCTTATTTGGACAAATCAGGATATTATTGTTCATTCGGGAATAAAGAATTTACCTTGTCTTTAAATTCGAATGTTGTTGGAACCGGTTTACTTTCTTGTTATGATAATCTTTATTTGTTGGAAACTATGGCTAACTATAATGAAACCTTGAGTGTGGAATCACGTGGTACTAAGCGAAAAATTGACAATTTCAATTCAGGAATGCTTTGGCACAAGCGTCTAGGTCACATCTCTAGAAATAGAGTTGAACGACTTGTGTCAGATGGAATTTTAGATCCCACTGACTTCACAGACTTTAACGTTTGTGTAGTATGCATTAAAGAAAAACAGACTAAAGATAAGAAATTGGGCGCATATAGAGCTGCAGACGTCTTAGAATTGATACATACGGACATCTGTGGGCCATTTCCAATTCCTTCTTGGAATGGTCAACAATATTTTATATCATTCATAGACGATTATTCTAGATAAGCCTACCTTTACCTAATTCACGAAAAGTCCCAATCAATAGACGTGTTCAAATCCTTTAAGGCAGAAGTTGAGAATCAACTTAATAAGAGAATTAAAAAGGTCAAATCTGATCGTGGTGGTGAATACTACGGCAGATATGACGGTTCAAGTGAACAACGTCCTTGACCATTTGCCAAATACCTAGAGGAATGTGGAATCGTCTCACAATACACTATGCCGGGATCATCTAGCATGAATGGTGTAGCTGAAAGACGAAACAGGACTCTTAAGGATATGGTAAGGAGTATGATTTGTCATTCCACCTTGCCAGAGTCACTATGGGGAGAGGCATTAAAAACAGCAGCATACATTCTTAATAGAGTACCAACTAAGGCAGCAGCTAAAACACCTTATGAGCTTTGGATTGGGCGTAAGCCTAGTCTGAAGCACCTTCATGTTTGGGGATGTCCAGCTGAGGCAAGGCCTTATAGGCCGAATGAAAAGAAATTTGAACCCCGAACAATTAGCAGCTATTTTATAGGGTACTTAGAAAAATCAAGGGGCTATAAATTTTATGATACAAAATTGAGAACAATTTTTGAGACGGGAACAACAACGTTCTTTGAGGATATTGAGTTTGGGGGGAAGATTAAGGTTAAAGATTTTGTCTTTGAGGAAGAATCAGTAACAATTCCAGAACTGATTTTTCCACAAGTTGACTTTCCCATTATTGAACAAACTCAAGATGATCTGGTTGTTCATGAAGAACAAAATCCAGATCAAATTCAAGATCCTCAAGAACAAGTGCCTCAAGAGTCAGCTCCATTGCGGAGATCCACTAGAGAAAGAAAAAATGCTATTTCAGATGATTATGTAGTATTTATCAATGAAGTAGAGGAAAATGTTGGCATGACGGAAGACGACTCAGTCAACTTCCATTAATCCATGCAAGATTCCCATTCAGATAAGTGGATCGAAGCAATGAATGAGGAATATAAGTCTATGCAAGACAATTCAGTTTGGGAACTTATCCCATTGCCTAAAGGAGTGAAACCCATTGGTTGCAAATGGATTTTTAAAACCAAGCGGAATTCCAATGGTAATGTGGAGAGATATAAGGCACGTCTTGTAGCTAAAGGCTATACTCAAAAGGAAGGAATTGATTATAAAGAGACTTTCTCTCCGGTTTCATCGAATGACTCTTTAAGAATAATCATGGCTCTTGTTGCTCACTTTGATTTAGAGCTTCATCAAATGGATGTAAAGACAGCGTTTCTCAATGGCGACATTGATGAGACGATCTATATGGTGCAGCCAGAAAACTTTGTGTTGGGAGACCCAAAGAATATAGTGTGCAAACTAAGAAAATCCATTTATGGGCTAAAACAAGCTTCTCGTCAATGGTACCATAAATTTCATCAAGTAATTCTCTCATTTGGTTTTGAGATGAATACAGTTGATGATTGTGTGTATCATAAGTTCAGTGGGAGCAGACATATTTTCCTAGTCTTGTATGTTGATGACATACTGCTTGCCACTAACGATATAGGCATGTTGCACGAAACTAAGAAATTTCTATCAAAGCATTTTGAGATGAAAGATCTTGGTGACGCCTCTTTTGTATTAGGAATTCAGATACACCGAGACAGATCTCGAGGTATTCTTAGATTGTCACAAAAGAGCTATATCGATAAGGTTCTCAAAAGGTTTGGGTTACAGGATTGCAAACCAGGGGACACCCCAGTTGCTAAGGGAGACAAGTTTAGTCTCAAACAATGCCCTAAGGGAAGTTTGGAAATTCAAGAAATGCAAAAGATCCCTTATGCTTCAGCTGTAGGGAGTCTTATGTATGCCCAAGTATGTACGCGTCCAGACATAGCGTTCATAGTAGGGATTTTAGGCAGATATTTAAGCAATCCAGGTCTTGACCATTGGAAAGCAGCCAAGAGGGTCATGAGATATTTGAAGAGAACAAGAAACTACATGCTCACATATAGGAGGTCAGACCAGTTAGAGATCACTGGGTACTCTGACTCGGATTTTGCGGGATGCCAAGACAGCTTAAGATTAACTTCACGCTATGTCTTTCTATTAGCTGGTGGAGCAGTTTCTTGGCGTAGTGCCAAGCAAGGTCTTACTGCTTCATCAACCATGGCAGCAGAATTCGTAGCAACTCATGAGGCATCTGACCAGGGCATTTGGCTGAGAAATTTTGTCACGGGGCTGAAAATAGTTGAAGGGATTGAAAGACCACTCAAGTTGTATTGTGACAATAGATCAGCAGTCCTGTATTCTAACAATAATAGGAGCTCAGTAAGTTATGGTATGATCTCATTCGGTAAAGTAGGACCAGTTGAAAATTGACATGCATTGACCAACTTCATGTAATTTTCATGCTACACTTTTCATAATGGGTCTATGTCATTTAGTTGTGTCAGTGAGGATGATCATTGATGGGTTTAGTTATGCTTATTATGATGAAAGCCTCTTTGATTCCATGTGCTGATACGATTAATGGACGGGACAATTTGAATTAGGCTCAAGGTAATTATAATGACATTTTTTGACGTCATAAAGTCTAACACACTCCTAAGGATACATGTGTGACCAGTGGGAGATTGTAAGATTTATGGGTCACATATGTAATTAATTAATAAAGTGTGTTAGGGTCATTATATAATTAGCCAATAAACTAGGGGTCAAATAATATATAATAGTTTATGGCTAAAGAGCATAATAATTATGAAAATTAATAGTGTAGATACCAGGCGGTTTCTAATTTAATGAGGGGCTGAATTAGTAATACTGCAATTTGGGATATAACTAATAATAGTTATATATAGGGGTAGTGGTCCCCAAGGCAAACACAACAAGACTATTCAGTTTCACAAACCCTAAAAGAGAAAACTCTCTGGTTCTCTCTATCCCCATCAAGAGAGCAAGGTATTCAGGGTGTTTTGCTGAGGAAGATCACCCAACCCATTGGCTTTACCATCATCATCCCAGGATTTCATCAATGGCAATTCCCACAGGTACGCTTTCGCCTTTGGTTATTCATCATGTAATTAGCATGGATTATTAAGTATAAGGTTATAGGGTTTGTATTCCAACATACAATTCACAGGATGAGGTCAGAGATGTTCTGTTATGCATTAAATTAAAAGAAATCACATAGAGTAAGCTCTCTGATAGCGTTTGTTCTATTATGCATTAAACTAATTATGTTGCTAAGGTTAGTGTTATATTTTTTTTCAAAGATTAATTACGGTGTAATGTTAATTTGTTAATGTTATGTTTTTGTTTAAAAACACCTCCATATCCTACAAGGTTAATTATGTTGTAGTGTTAATGTATAGTTTTATGTTTTTGTTTAATTTGCTCTCCACATCCAAATATTTTCTTTTTCTTTATTTCAAACATTGACGGTGGATCATAGATTAAATTTCGGTGGCATTGGAGAAATCAACCAGAAACGAGATGATAAAGGTAACCATATTAAAATATCCTTTAATCATATGATATAGAATAATAAACAACTCAACTATTAACAACTTTTTTATGTTAATCAATATATAATATAGTGTGATATTATTTTTTAATTGTGAATTATTTTAATTAATATGTATATTTTTTTTAGAAATGACACGATATTTAAACATAAAAAAAATATTGATGCATTTTTTAAGAAGAATTTTTTTTGATAAAGATGAAAATTATAAAATGAATATATTTTATTTGATTGAATTGTGTGAATTGTATGACTTGTGAAAATTGTGTGATTTGTGAAAATTGTATGATATGTGAAAATTGAAATTCTAATTTTTTTTTTCAACTTGTCTACTATGTATGAATTGTGTGATACTCTAAAAAAAACTATAAAAAAACTATATGGTTTTTAAAAATTTCAACAATTAATACACCATAAATAATAATTAATACACCATAAATATTTTTAAATAATAATATATCATAAATAATTAAAAATTAATACCTCATAAATATACCATTAAATAATTAATTAATCATAATTACAAGTAATAATTAATACACCCTAATTAATAATAATTAATTCTGACATATGCCTTATCCACCGAAAAAAATAGTTAAAATTAAATAAATACTAATATAATAAAAAAAAGATTAATTTAAAACAGAAAAATCAAACAACTATTGGAAAAGTTTGTCGTTAGTGTAAGTTTTTCGAAAAAGTTAAAATAAGTTTTTTGATAGTTTTGGAAAACTTAAAAAAAAATTTCAAAAAATGAGGTTCTAAATTTTTTTTTTAAAATTTTCCAAAATAAAATTTGTGTATTAGAAAACTTAAAAAAAAATTTCTGTTCGAAAAATGTTAAAATGAAGAAATAAAAAATGTAATATATTTTTTATATATACAAGAATATTTTATTATTTACTTTATTTTTTTTGGATACATGGATAACAGAAGGGGTACAAGGTAAATTTTTTAAAGTTGTTTGATGTTCTTCCAACCCTATTTTTTTGGGCTTTTATTGGATCATTGGTAGTATATTTAGAGATAAGGAGGTACAAACTCAAGGTAAATGAGTATTTGCTAGAAAAATTTATGACTCTCTTTTATGTTTATATTATATGCGACGAATTATAAGTAGTTATATATATTTGTATTATATAAATATAATATGATTTGTTCACTTTATTACAGAATTAAAATCCTTTATATTCTATCTAACAATGTATCTAAGTTTGAGTTACAAGAACTTTCTACTATTACTTGGGTTTAATGACCTCTTAGAGTAAAATGTTTTATGACTCCTATTCACTATCGGTGTAAAGTAAACCGTGCATGACTCACTTTCTCCTATTTCTTATTCTGTTGTGAGAACACATTAATACCAAATTAACTTATATACATTAATGTCTAATCTTTTGTGACAACATTAACTTCAAATTAATTATACACATTAATGCCTAGGCATATCCGGTCTAAAAAATATTATTGATGAGAGAGGATAAAATATTAATATATATTATCACATGGGTGAAAATAAAGAGTTGGGATTATAAGATTTTGTCGGCGAGTTTTTCTTCTCTCTCGATTTAGAATTTGTTTGGTTTCAGTTTCTTAAAACTAGCTTACTAAGCTGAAAGCTGCGGTCAAAGGAATGTGTAAGGTGGGAGTAACTATATATACTGGTTGGATTATTTTTGGTTAAACACATGTTACACGAATTTGTTTACATTATATAATAAATTATGTTACACGATCGGAGGTTTCTTGGACTTGGAAGATTTTGTTGTTGGAATTTTTCTGTCTATTTTCTTTCAAATTTTGAAAAATGTCTCAAACTCTCCACTTCTCTCCTTCGAATGTAAATTCATATACATATATGACTTACGCCCGCCTAGCTCAAAACATAATAACTCTTCCACATGCAACTCCAACCGAATCTACGTACTAAGTTACCACCAAAACTTATATAGGCATTAGGCACACACGCAAATATTTTCAATTTAGACTTATATAAATAGTAATAATAATAAATTAATTATTTTCTATTCTCTTTTTTATCACTTAGGAGTATGCCAAAGCATAATTTCGGACTATAGAAGTGTTCCTATTACATTTGACTCTATTTGTCCAATAAATGTTGGTTCAATTGGTAATTAATTGGTTTAAATGAATGTCTACTCCGTGTTTTTATGTATGTGATTCATTTTGGTTTTTTCAAATATTTGATTCATTGAAATTTGAAGTGATAATTTTTTTATTTAATAGTAAGTTTTATCTTTTTATTTTTACTAATTTATAGAATTAGTCATTCTATTTTAAAAGTTTATAATTTTAACAACTCTTTAATATTTTTGAATTAAAAAAATGATGATTTAACATATTTTAAATGACGTAGTATAAAATTTTATGATATAGAATCATCTAACTATTTACATGTTATTAATTAAATTAATTTTTTCTTTTAAATTACAAGTCAAGTTTTCAAATAATTTTATAGAAAATTCTTAATCGTTAAGTATTGTATTTCATGATGTCATTATATTATTTAAAATATGTGACATGATCATTTTTTATTAATTAAAAAAAATCAATAAAATAATATAATCGTCTATCTACTATAAAAAATAATAACTTTAGGTTAAATCAACATTATCCCTGCAATTAATGCTTAATTTTAAGGGTTAATTTATCATTAACCACTTGCATTTAATGCTTTTGATTCATTAACTACTACTTTGTTAGAAATCAAGAATGTTCTGGAAAAATCAGAATGATCAGAATAAACAAATAATGTTATTGGTATTAGAAACTTTTGTAATTCAAGTAAAACACTAACGATATATAATCACTAATTAATTAACCACTTGATTAGTTAGTTAGAAGTTACTTAGAATGAATGTGATCAAAGCCATGTATAAATAGTTTTGCCATTACAATAAAATTAAGCCCATTCATTCACTTTGATTCATCTTTCTGGTTTATTTGCACTGATCAAAGTTTAGGTTTCTGGTTTATTTGAGACTAGAAAAAGAAATGGAAAAATAATAAATTCAAGAAACTGATGATAAGTTTAAATCCTCATCAAAGGGAGGCAGTACAAGTGATAACTCAAGAGGAAAATCAAAAAACATTGACAAGAAGAAGGTGCAATGCTACAATTGCGAGAACTATGGACATTTTGCTGATGAATGTTGGACTGGTAAAGGAAAACATAAGAAGAAAGATGAGGATGAGGCATGTGTGCTTGAAAATTCCTGTATTAAAACAGCACAACCCAAGTGTAAAATCTAAAATAGCCAACTCATCTCCAAGCCTCTATCAAAGACACCAAATTTTTTCACCTAACATGAAAATCCACAATGTTGCTAAATAAATAATCCCAAAAATGTAAAATAGGAACTGCAAACTATCCATCTTTCTAGGAAAGCTAGCATAGCTCTCAAGGCCAAACCAAGAGAAATATTTGAATGAATCAGTTTCTTTATCTCCCCTTAAAATTTTATCCAGTTGCTTCTGGATTGTGGAAAAGTTGGCAAAACCAAATGTTATGTGCAAGAGCCAAGGTGAGGCTAATTAGGATCATATGCTGTTGACTACCAAAAAATGATGATGAATTCAAAATAATTTTTTAGTAGGAATTGAACTCAGTACCCCATGTTTTCAACACTCACACACACTGCGCCACCAACCACTTGCACTAAACTTCAACGGTGAATTGAAAATACTTTAGAATGCAGTAGAGTTGGAAAAAAGGAACATCAATTTATCCAAGGCATCTGGGTAAAACTTCCTGGCAAATAAATAACAAGGTCGTTTCGACCCGTTCCACATGCAAGGTGTGATCAACACGGTTCTCTGCAAGACAAATGAAATTGAAAACAAAAAATAATTTACTTTATTGATAAAAAAATAAGTAATGTTACAACATGGAAGACATTTTTCAATAATTCATACCTTTGAATCACTTGTAATATGTGGACTTTGATTCGCAGACTGCATTGAATGAGATTATGTCATTAAAGATTGTAGAAAAATGATGCCATATAACCATGTGATGTAATAATAAGGATAAAAATAAGGAACAAAGTGATACTCTCAAACAATTAAATTTCCTATTTTCATTTTGTGAGATTGAATGGGACATAATCACTTATGATAGGTCCATAAGTTGTTTTCAGCTTATTTCCATAAGATTTTCATGATAGCTCATAAAAACAACTTATAACTTATGCGAAAACAATTAGTCCTCATTATATATTTTGTTATAGAAATAGCTTATATATAAGCATTTTTATAATAATTGTTTATGCTATAAGTGTTTAATTAAGTTGTTTATCCAAACATAGCCTTAGTAACTCTTTAAAGCCAATAAGGTTCATGAGAAATATTTTCTGTAGTGAACATCCACACAAATTGTTAACATTAGGAGTTAAACTAAATTTCTTGGGAAAAAAGATACTGATAAAGAATGCAGTCCTTCAGGAAAAGAGGGTATGTAGTTTGTATCACATACTGTTAAGGTTTTCAGGAGTTGAAAAGTGATATCTTGAGCGCCGAACGATCTAGGATGCCATTTTCCTTCAGACCAATCAACATAAGTTACTGACCAATTCGAAATTCCACCTGGATCAAGCATCTAAACATACAACGAATAAGTTAGCAATGAAAGTGTCTGATGTATTGCAACTTCAAAGAACTCAGATTTATGAACATTGAACACTGACATTAAAAAAAGTTGGTAAGTAATGCTCATCGGAATAACAGTTGCGTCCTCCTTCCATATTTGGCTGTAGAAGTTAAAAACATGAACAGCATAATTTTTTGTCAGTGAATCTATTTTTTCTATAGATTCCATTCTTTCCAACAACTTCTAAATATAATTAACAGAAAACCATGTAAACAAATTAAGGATTTGTAAAGTGATTATTATAAGTAACATAGTAGTACCCTGCAGTGATACTTGAATTTTGTAAAATAGAGACTGTCTGCAATAACTATAATAGCATGCTGCCGCTTCATTGTGAACCACTGCAGAACAAACATGATCCTGATTAAGAAAAGTTTCAATTTTGTGAACCAAATCTTGACTGTAACTAATGATTCTGCAAGATGAATGATCAAAAGAAGTAACGTAATTATAAAGGTCAATCCTGAATACAATAACTTGTACCTACCCGATACAAATATGACAATATGAGAATGAAGTTCTGAAAAAATTACTACTTAAGCTTAATCTAAGTTATAAAAGAAGTCATTACAAGAAGACATTGTTTAAAAATTCACTGCAAGATTTCTACTACATAAATCATACCTGTGAACCCTTTCGGAAATCCTTCAGTTCTACTTCAGGCAACATATACTCTATATATCTGCCGTTTCCATGAGGACCAGTATCAAAATAGCTTTTGGTTTTTTCAGTGGAGGATTGGAAAAGGGCGAGAAAGGAAATTCAGTCAGAATTTCCATCTAATAAATGTGGAGCAAGGGAAATTTAATGGAAGGAAAATGTTTAAATTTTTCATGAACTAATTAGAAGTACTAGTTCTTTGTATGTATAATATCTTACCATTCAAGGAAGCTGACATTTGTAAACAATAAGTAGTTGTATACAAATTCGAAGTGGCGTATAGGTATACAGCTGAAACAAAATAAGATGTTATTGACTGATAAATAAAATCAACAAATAAAACATGACTTTACACCAAAGAGAAACCAGATAATAAGAAAATGACCTTTCAGATAGCAAGACAAAATGTTGGTTATCAGGGTCTAAAAGTGCGTTTGCCAAAAGTCTCCTTTCTGCCTCAATCATGGCAAAACTCCCCCAGCTCACCTTTATGAAAATTTAGATCAATTAACAAAAATGGCATGCCTAAAAATGAAGGGATGTTATGTAACAGATAATAATATACTTAGCACATTTTACCAAATGGATGAAAGAAGATTATATGTTTTAAAAATCAGCTACGGTTTTATTATTAATATTTGGAATTTTACAATATTCTGTAAAACATTTCCTCTGCATAAGGATAATGCACTCTCTATCTTCCTTTAAACTCCTTCAGCAGCAATAAATTTAGTGTTAAACCTTTGAAGGTGCTAACTGTAAATTTAATGTATACAATGTCATGAGTTAAATTTTGAAAATAGTAATCTTCTCTGTGTGATTCAGATATTCAAAGTATGTGCCATACATACCGGTTCACTGTGAATTTCTCGACCAACAAAGTATTTGCTAACATGTACTGGTTTTTCCTTGGATGCATGTACATAAATTGAAAATCTGCCCTCATGCCCCTGCATTTTGTTATATAAGTAAAAAGATTAAACAGAAAGGAACTAAATTTCTATTACATACAATTTTCGCATACTTCGTTACATCCAAAGCATTCTTTGTCACATAAATTTTACATACAATCTTCACTTGCAGAAAAAAGCATGTTTTGTAAATAGATTTCATTCTTCAATGAAAAATACCTGCAAACTTGTTCTATGATGATAAAGGGAGCCATATCAA
This sequence comes from Cicer judaicum, assembly GCA_037974835.1. Classification (NCBI taxonomy): domain Eukaryota; kingdom Viridiplantae; phylum Streptophyta; class Magnoliopsida; order Fabales; family Fabaceae; genus Cicer; species Cicer judaicum. The sequence goes on from JBBPBS010000276.1 coordinate 4,515,351, forward strand.
GAGCGAAAAATAAGTATGTTTTGTAAATAAGTTTTATTCTAAGATAGTTTTCTGCATAGAGAGGCAAGTCCTTTAACATAAATCCTCATAACTCCTGAATTTGTTGGTGCCACTAGCTCATATTAAGAACTAAACTTGATTTCCATGATTTAAGATTATATGTATACATACTATCTCCTAGTACCAAAACAACATAAATCCTATCTCACTAGAAAAAGTTGTTACGTGGTTTAGAAACCTTGATAATGCCCTATCATGAATTATGTTTAATAATAAACTATTTAACTCTAAATCTCTCTTAATGACTTGAACTATAATTTTTCTCAGTCCATCTCTACATCCAATCATTGAACTATCCTCCATACAATCACCTCTCCTAAGCGGTACTAATACATATTTCCTTTACACATGCCCAAATCACATAAGACAAGATTCTATCATATTTTTTTATAATAGGAGACACCTTCAACTTCTCTCAAATGATTTATTTATGATCCTCTTTTGTTATATCTAACATTTTCTTCTCTACGACATTAAAATCAGTGTCAATTGTGCCTACGTCTACGACGGTACCTTTCTGTTATGAATCACGCCTAGATTTACAAATTAAAACTTGTGTTTAAATACTGCGATCTGCTCACTTATCACTAACTGCGAGTCATACCCAACACTTACTTTCTTGTTGTTATGTTAACTTTCAGTCCTGTACAACAATTGAAAGACTTACAACTATGCAGTAGAATTTTTCTTTAAACGTGCCTAATGCATTTGGCTAAAATGAGCAAGTTGTATAAATAAATCAAGAAAAAGAAAATCAGAACAAAAGATAGCAATATGTAGCATCACACACTTCATATGGAAGCAATGTGTGATGTCTGACACGTGTCATTGTTCGACACAACGTGACACCGACACATATAATTACATTTAATCACTCTATTTTCTTAAATTGTTGGCAATGTCTACGTATCAGTGTCATGGCAATGTCTACGTATCAGTGTGATTTACATTTATATCATAACATGTCTATACCGGAGAAATAAGATAAAAATAAATAGAGAATGACGTACTTGAAAGAACAAATGCCATAGTTTCTCGAAAGGCAAAGAACCAGGAGTCATGAACAAAAACGCAACTTTAGGAGTCTTGGTTTGAAGAGGAACAAAGTTGAGTAAATCTTTAACAACAACACGAGATTCAATCTCTTGATCAGTTAATTCCCTTGAAAAATACGCATTTGGAAACAGATCACGTACACGACAACCTTCGGAGGTAAAGAAGTTACATTTATCGTTACTCCTTCTTCTTATTGTTGGTGTAAAAACATAAGCAGTTATAAACATAACAAAACAAACCACACAAACCAATGCAATTATCAACGTAGGATTCCTTAATGTCTGTTTTCTTAACCCTCCTATCATCATCATTCATGAATCAATCATTCATTCATTCATAACAAGCCATGCAAATGCAACCATAGTTTTGTCGAGTGACTGAGTGATAACTCGTACAGCCAACAGAATTGAAGAGATTTAAGCAAACTACGGAGTTCTTGCCACCTCTCTCACATACCCAACTGTTTTTTAATGGAAATATAGAAAGGTTATTTCTCTTTAATTTTTTACTTTTTTTTATCACCAAATTTTCTTTTACATGTTTGGTATCGAATTAATCTAGCTAGATGCAACCATTGTATCCAATCATAGCGGTTAATATATTTCTTTTAAAGCTTATTTTTTAATTATTATTTAGAAAATGATATTAGGAAATAGTAAATAAAAAATATTAAATAGTCAATCATATTTTAAAATTTTTACATCTTATTTTTGGATTTGTATTTTACATTTTATTTCATCAAACAAATACAAGTACCATTATATGTTGAAAAATAAATTAACAATCAAAGTAAAATGAGTCAAACAATTATTCTATATAATAAGTTTTCATATGAATTTTATAAAATATTTTAAAAATTAAATTAGATGATTTTGATAAACATAATTTTCCGTCATTTTAATTTTCCTTATCATATTCTATTATTATAAAATAATATTATAAAATAATATTATAAAATTGTCGAGGTTAGGAAAAATACTTTCATCTCCTTTTTGTTTGAGAAGCATGCTTTTGTATTACACGATCTCATTACTCTTTATAATTTGCTGAAAGTTCAGGAATGCTTAAGTTAAAATAATATTGGGCGAAGTTGTTTCTTTTAATGTTTATCTTAAGCTATTGATATGGTTAGTCTATGTGGGCTAGGAGAAACGTGTTTGTAATAGTAGTATTTGTTAATAGTGAAAGTTTGGTTGGGCAAAGCATGACGTTGAGAATGGGAAAAAAGGATTGAGGAAAAGATAGAAAGTGAAAGGACAACCTTAGAATGAAGGGTAAAAGATATGAGAAGCAATAAAAGTGACGAAAATATATCAACAAATAAATCGAATTTTAAATTTATTTTTTGTGAATTTTTTATTTTATAATATTGTAAATATATATAAAAATAAACATTCAAACATATATGTTGAAATTACAACAAAAACTAAAATGACTTGCGTTTTTCCACAGCAACTAAAATGTTTTAATCTTTCACGTAGGGAATGCGTTGATATTGATTCTCGTAAAGAGCTACAAATAGCAACCACAAAATTGATAAACAAAAGTCCAACGGAAAGGCCCAAATTAAAACGTACACTATTACAATTACATTATTATTACAAGGACGACGCATCAAAGAGATTTAAACCTCATCGTTTGTCCTTAGAGCATCTCTAACGGAGATAAAATGAGTTCGTCCGTGTGTTGGAGTTGTGCCAAAGTGTCATCACGTTACTGTTAGGAAGGAACGGTGCTTCATTACAGTTAACTTTTATTAATTTATTAATAATAATAAACTTATCATTTTTTATTAATTTATAGCCGTTAACTTTTTTTTAATTTATCAAATAATAATAATTTTGTAACTATTAGCTTTTTTTTTTAGTTAATATACTTTTTTTTTCCTTTAATTACGATTGTTAGCTCATTAATAAGAACAATTTGTTACTTATATTTATTGTTATAAAAATTTAAGTTCAATCTTATTTTCATTTAAAATTTTTATTTTTATTTTTATTTTAAATTAAAATTTTATATTTAATTTTAAATTAAAATAATATATAATAATATTAATTAAAATATTTAAATTAATAATTTAAGTTATAATAAAATTAAATATTAATATATAAATTAAAGTAATAATCTAAAACAAAAACACATAATCTCAATCTAGAACAAAGTGTCATCTAAAACAAAAAAAAGTGCAGAAAACTAAGTACTACAAACCCTAGCCACTTACCACTACCGAATGGTGCTGATTCTCAACAACAACACATAATCTCAATCGCCTTCAATTACTTTCTCCGCATTAATTTCTCCTGAATAATGTAAATCCCCTTCAATTATCCTTTCTCATTTTTATTTTTCAAGATGTGGCATATTGTATTATTAGATAAATCTAGAATCTTATGTTAATATTCATTATCATTGTCATTATTATTATTTTATTGTTTTTGTTTTACAGATGGATTCAAATTCTCTATGAGATAGTAAATTAATTGAGTATATAAGTTGAATGGCAACGAGTGCAATTTTATTTGTTGCCTGTGGGAAACATCATTTGTTGCCTGTGGGAAACATCATTTGTTGCCTCTGACGATGCATATTGGTTCTGTAAGATTTTTGAATCGCACCGTTCAGTCTGTCCATCAACGCTTGGCTCAAATTTTCTGCTCCCAAGGTGACGGTGACAACGTCAAACATGTCAGGTAATTTATACAATTCACTCTTATTACATTATAATTGATTTGGTTATAATCGAGTTTGAAAGTTATTAATTCACTCTTGTTTTTGTATAATTGATTTGGTTATAATGAGTTTGAAAGTTATTTATCTATTGAATTTTGAATTAAATCTGTTATAATTTTTTTAATCTGTTTTTAGACCCCAACTTTTGTAAAACCAGTGTTTTTAGTTTCGTTGTAGGGATTAAAAGCACTCAGTTTCTATGACGCATGAATCCTGACGCTGACACACGCTGACCCATGACATTAGTAATAATTTTAAAAAATGAATTAATTGAATGTAATCAATGTGTTGGTGCCGTGTCAATGTTGAACACCAGGACACGGCTTCCATCAAAAGTGTTGGTGCTACATAGCTTAGTTTTTATGAAAGGAGGAAGTAAAAATGGACACATTTTATAGGTACTAAATTTGAATGATACCTCATTTTATAGGGATTAAAAACATGTTTAATACTTGACTTTTTTTATTTAAAGTAAGTTGCATTACATTAGGTGTCTAGGGTTGGTTGTGCGTGACAATTGTTATTAATGAACTTTGATTTTGTATAATGGATTTCGCTATAATTGAGTCTAGACTTTTTTATTCTAAAAGATAGTTGGACTTAATTGGTGAGGTTAGCTTTGATGTCATCGAGTTTGGAGAGTATATTATTAATCAGAAGAAAGATGTTACAGATTCTGAAGCAAATGACACTTTTGGTTATTACATGAATATTGCAGGGAAAACATATCTTTGGTAAGGATAGGTCTACAGGGATATTCACGTGAATATAACTATGCAGAAAATGCAGCCACTATTAGGTTTTTGTGCTTGGAAGGTAAATTGGTAGCTGCCCTGTGGCTTCGGAGAAGACTGGTGCAAAAATGTATCATCCCTGACGTGTATACTCACAACCATATTGTAAGTGGGCTATGCAAAGTCGGTCTTATGGGGAATGCAGACCGTCTCGTTAGAGAGATGTTAGAATCTGGTCCTCGTCCGAGCTGTGCCACTTACAACACTTTAATTAAGGGCTATTGTGCTGTTAATGGTATAAAAGAAGCTTTGGATCTGCTTACAACCATGTCCAATACCAGTATTCTTCCAAACAGGTTTACTTATAACATACTTTTACATGCATTGTGTGAGAAAGGCCTTTTGAAGATAGCTGAAAAGATGCTTGAAGAAATACTAAATCACGGTAATGACAAAAATATACCCGATTTATGTATCTCAACTATATTCATGGACAATTACTTTAAAAACGGGGAAATTATTCGAGCTATCGGTCTTTGGAATGAGATGATTCAAAAGTGTACAAGAGTAGATGTTGTTTCATATAATGCTCTTATCAATGGACTTTTGCCAGAATCAACAGATGCATCTTGCAAATGGATATGCATGTGAAATGCTTAAGAAAGGTTTACTTCCTAATGTTGTTACTTACAATATTCTTATTGGTGCACTTTGCAAAGAGGGAAAAATTAGTGAAGCTTATTATATTCTTGGAGTTATGTCTAAAATGGGAATTATGCCTGATCAAATTTCATACAAAATTATGATTCAAGGCCAATGTTTGAATGGAAATGTTGTGAGAGCAAAAGACTTGCTTTTCTCGATGTTGAATAATTTAATGGTTCCCAAGCCTATAGTATGGAACCTAATAATTGACTTGTATGGAAGAAGTAAAGATCTTAGAAATGCTTTTCGTACAAGAGATCTGATGTTGGCTTATGGTGTTCTCCCCGAAGTATGTACTTATAATGCTTTAATTCTTGCACGATTGAAGTGTGGACATATCAAGGATGCTTTCTCTTTGAAGGAAGAGATGCGTGCAAAAGGTCTTTGTCCCAGTGTGGTTACTTATAATTTGTTGATAAATGGTGCTTGTAATTTAGGAGATCTCTATTTAGCTTGCTCTTTGAAGGAAGAGATGCGTGCAAAAGGTCTTTGTCCCGATGTGGTTACTTATAATTCGTTGATAAGTGGTGCTTGTAATTTAGGGGATCTCAATTTAGCGCATCAACTACACAATGAGATGGTGCAAAGGGGGTGTGTACCAGATTTACTAACTTATACTTCATTTATTAAGGGGTTGTGTATTAGAGGCAACGTTAAAGATGCAACAGAGCTTTATGCTAGAATACGGAAATCTGGATTAGCGAATGATAATGTTCCAGTTAAGATTCTTGTTAAAATGTACTGCAAATTGCGGGAACCAATCAGGGCGTTTAACATTTACCAAGACTGGCTGGCAAGTAAACAGGATAGTAATTGTGTCTGAAGCCCCTATTATGCTCACGACTTTAGATATCATCAGAGTTTCATCTTCTGGGAAAGAAAGTCATGTTTCCCTAAAGTCAATATAGTTCTAAAATTCAGACTTTTCATTCAAATGCTGGTCGTTCCCAGGCTGCAGCACATATGACTGGGGAACTCTCCAGGTTTGTGTTTACAATTATCTACATGTGTGTATTATACTTTGTACTTCTGAATTTATTAGTGGTTTGATTCTGGATAAATTTCATTTTGTACTTCTGAATTTATTAGTGGTTTGATTCTGGATAAATTTCATTTGGAAGGGGGAACAACTTTTTAATTGATTTTATAGAAGGATTCATCTTTTCTGATCTTGTTGCTTGAAGTATGGACCAATGCAAAGCTTCCTGAAAAGCATTATTTGCTTCTCTTGATCATTGTATATGTTCACATAATGTAGCTTCCTTTCTGGTCAGACAACCAAAATCAGTTTAGTGATAGTATGATACTATGCATATTGGTGTTGAACAATGATTATGTGATATTTATATGGTTCAGTAAGAAAAAATATTGAAGTTTATCTCGAATGCTAAGAGTGAGGGTGCAACCATTTTGACTGGTGGGTCTCGACCAGAGGTATGATTATGCTTTCTGTGCAAGTGTGTTCAGTTACGTATTTCTGCAATTGCCATGAGAATTGATTTTTTTTTTCTTTCAATGGCAGCATCTAAAGAAAGGATTCTTTGTTGAACCAACCATTATCACTGATGTGACTACTTCCATGCAAATTTGGAAAGAAGAAGTATTTGGACCTGTTCTCTGTGTAAAAACATTTAGCACTGAGGAAGAAGCTATTGATCTAGCAAATGACACAATGTGAGTTGATGACTTTATGTGAACTAATATTAACTTCATCTGTATACAGTTTTTCCTTCATTTGTGGATTGGTATCTAAGTTTATGTTAATGAACCAAGTTGTTTCTAGAGCTTTTCTGAATTCAGGACAATTATGTTTTAATTATTTGGCCCCTTTGGCATGAGAAGTAAATAACTTGGGATCGTATGTACAATTTGAGCAATCCATTCTCTTAGTATTTTGTAACGCCCCAAATTTTGATCCAAGACATTACTAAAAAATATTTATTTTCTTTCAAAACAATTTTTTTTTAATTCATCATATAATAAAATTTCAATAGGAGATAGTTTGATTTCACTTTAAGAAATAAAGTAACGCAATTTACTTGATATTATTATTATTTTTATTATTATTATTATTATTATTTTTGCAAAGACAATTTATCAATTATAGAAAATGTCCACTTACGTATTAAAATACAATAATTCAGGTTTTTTATAGCAGAAGGACTCCGCCTCTACATTTCTATTTAAAATCGGTCATAAAAGTAAATAAAAATGTACCACGTTAATCTTATACCCTCATATCATCATCATTCATCCTATCATCATCATTCATGAATCAATCATTCATTCATAACAAGCCATGCAAATGCAACTATAGTTTTGTCGAGTGACTGAGTGATAACTCGTACAGCCAACAGAATTGAAGAGATTTAAGCAAACTACGGAGTTCTTGCCACCTCTCTCACATACCCAACTGTTTTTTAATGGAAATATAGAAAAGTTATTTCTCTTTAATTTTTTATTTTTTTTTATCACCAAATTTTCTTTTACATGTTTGGTATCGAATTAATCTAGCTAGATGTAACCATTATCCAATCATAGCGGTTAATATATTTCTTTTAAAGCTTATTTTTTAATTATTATTTGGAAAATGATATTAGGAAATAGTAAATGTTTTATTTAAAATTAAAACATAATTTAATTTAAAAAAATAGTATTCTTTCTACAACTAATAATTACTTGTTTCAGTATATTATTTTTATATTTGACTTATGTAGAATAATGCAAGATCAATTGTCCTTAACGTTATGTATCTTTATAAAAGATATTTATTACTGATCATTCATATCAACTAATTTTACCATGTATTGACGAATCAATTTGTAAGATCTAGAGGTGCAATTAGCTTTGGTAGTAGGTAGCCACATTTGGCCATATTATAATTTATGTTTAATTTTGTGGTTCAAGTTAACCGATAATTTTCGGCGGCTAAAGTTTTAACTGAAAACATTTTAACAAGACACAACTGCAATTTAAAAGTCAGTAAAATAAGTTGTTCCCTGAAGAAGGATGAAAAATCAACATTAGTGCAATTGTAGATAGTTCACACAATTTAAGAGGAAATCTAGGAGCATTGCTTTTACATCCGACAGGGGAAACCAGATACATGAAACTTTCAAAAACAGGTAAACAATCGGATAGCCTAATCAATGATTAAATCGACCCATATGAATTGATCGTAAAGGTTTCGAGGTACTGGACTACTGGCACACATGAATATAAAAGTGTTTGTGTTAGCCAGGCCCAACTTTTGGAATATCATAATGCTCACTAAGATTAGCCAGATATTGATTGAACTGCTGGATCCTATCTCTGTGAGATCTGCTCGCCATCTTTGCTAATCTTTGAAGTTCAAGTTTCTCTGTCTGTTGGAGAAATCGTCTCTCAGCTGGTGTAAGGTAATCAGCACAAGATGCATCATTTCCTTTGCCCTCATACTTGTCAGCCTCGTTCATGTTATCTTCAAGGTTACCTGTGCACAAGATTTTTTTCATATATCATCTCAAGTCAAGAAAATATCATTATCCTAAGTAGCACCGACACTTCACACATGTAGTAACATGTAATCATTTTCATTTTAATAAATTATCGACGGATTTTACATGTAAGTGTCAAGTGATGTCTAATATTTGTATCTGATGTCAGTCATTCTTAAAGCAATCGATCTCTGCCAAAATTTTCATTACATCACAATTCACACTGTAAATCATCAAATCAGTATTGCAGAACAACCCACAATTATCTAGCTTATCGATGGAATCAGATAAATTCTTCCTACAAACTATTATTGAATTGCCCATTTAACATGACAAATGAATCAATTCATATGCTCTGCATACAAAAACATCCAAGAAGACTTCAAAAGCGAAATCAAAACAAGTGTGGCAAGAATGTGATGCATGCCTGATTTCGGTAGCTAAATGATGAATGAATAGTTCAGGAATTTAACTAATAACAAACCCCTAACAATATCTTGAGGAACCAAATATTGCGGTTTCGTAAGTGGCAACTATAGTGATGCTATAACCGCTATTTGACAATATTGTACTAAATTGTGTATTGCAAAACAATAGTGCTTCATTAAAATTCAGCTACATTACGGTGCTGCTTATTTGACAACATTGTACTTAACACCCATAAATAACAAGAACTCTGAAATCTGAGCAAATTCTAGGGTAGACAACGTCTGTTATGGACCAATGTTTAAAAATCACTCAACACACTAATGACGATCAATGAAACTCTTTAGAAGTATAAGTTAACAGGTCTTCTCGTCTTTATATTTGAGACGGTAACTTATTAATGTCGGTCCAATTAGTTGAATTTTGAGGGACATATTCATTTATTTATTTTTCAATTGATCAATCCATTGTCTCGTCCACAAAGTACAATAGGACTATTCATAGTCGATATTCGTTAGAATTTAAGATGATTTTCAAGCACTGATCTATGGTAAACAACCTATGAAGGCTGTCCATCATAGCATTCACATTCACCCCAATGCTAAATCCAGCCACAAACACACATGCAAAAATAATCACCATTGCTAAACTTACATAACCAATAAAGTCCCTCCAAATCAAATTTCTATCAAGTAAAACAAAAGAAAACTCTTAAACGTAACACAACATGAACCTAATATTGACCGTATTTGAATGTTTGTTTGCCCTTTGATTGAGTATCCATTATTCTGGATCTCTAGTAGTCTGCATCACTTCATCCTGAGAAAATAACAAATTTTCAATAACCGAATTCATCGATTGAAGGGAATTAAAACGGATTCCATCAAAAGTTTTCTTTTCCGGATCAATCTAAATCACATGGTTCGTATGATTGGTAGGTTTTTCCTTTTCAATGAAATGAAATTAAAATTTTCGTAATTATACTTAATTAATTAGAATCAGTTGAATGCGTTTGAAATAAGAAAATGCACACAGCATAAATAAAAAAAGAGGATAATGTTCAGTACCTGAATGAAACTCTGACACGTGATCATGGTAACTCTTCTTGTTGTGTTTCTTCTTCTTCTTCTTCTTCTTTTTAATTCCATCATCTTTGACATTTAATGGTTTTCCCTTCAGTTTCAGTTTTCCAGTCACGACGCCGTCGTACGGAGACATAGATTCAGAACCACAATAATACTATACAAAGACGAGGAACAACGATTGAGATTAAGATATATTAGGGATTCAATCGGCGATCGGGAACAGTTGGTCATTTCTTTGTGATGATCGTAAGCAGTATTATATATTGTATGTATCTACCGGAAGGGAAGATGGGAAATGTGGGAAAGTTGGCGAATTTTCTAGAAACAACCAGTTCGACGAACTTTTCTCCGGGAACTCTTGCCAAGATGCTTTTTGCACCCCCATTTTATATTTTCTTTTTACACTTTTTTGAAAAAAGATGTTTGGTTAACATTTGTGATATGATTGAGTTAATGTGAGAAATAGGTTTGTGGATTCAAGGTTTTATTATCACCTAATGTGGAGAAAAAAAATTAGAATTTGAATGGTGGACAATTCAACTTTCAAAAAATTAATTTCTAAGACGAAAATTACTTTAATAAATTTTAGTCATATTTTATTTAACATGAAATTTTTTACATAATTAATTATTTAAGATTAAAACATATGAAACATAACGAGTAGTTGGATGTGTGCCACGACTAAACATTTCGAGTGTTACTCGATAACATTGATTGACTTGATAACATATAGATATTATTGAATTTAATGTATAGAAAACAATCTCTGAAAAATACACTTAAAACGCATAAAATGAATTACTAGCGGGTAAGTACAACCATAGGACATTATATGGCCACGTCACAACTAACAATTTTCTGCCACGTGTCACAGTTTAAACTGTTTTACGCGTCTTTGTTCTTCAAAAATTTCCTCTGCAAAACCAAATCCAGTCAGTCTTTACTGTTCGCACGTACATGGCCATTTTCCTCTTTGCTACTACACTTCCATTTCTATCTCTACCAACAACCACTCTCAATTCATCAAAATCCACTATAACATCAATTCTCACTAACCCAACAACACTACATCACTTCCCAGCCATCGCCATGAACTTGTGCACCACCACTTCAGCAGCATCTTGTTCCTCAATGCTGCACGTGCCAGAGCAAGATTCTAACCTAACGGAACGTGTAGCAAACCTAATATTCCAAAGGTACACATCCAACAATATCAACAGGAGTGGTAAAGGTACCGCCATCTTGTGGTTCAGAAACGATCTAAGGGTTTTGGACAATGAGGCTCTCTACAAGGCTTGGCTTTCCTCACAAACTATTTTGCCTGTTTACTGTGTTGATCCTCGTCTCTTTGCCACCACTTACCATTTTGGATTTCCAAAAACTGGAGGTATACTATAATCAGCTTTATTGAGTGCTCATATAACTGATTTAAACTGTTTCCATTTTAACTTTAAATTGTTTTCGTAAGCTATTTTTTAGAAATCATGGATATAAGTTGAAAGCAAACTTATGGACATGTTACAAGCTTTTTACTCAAGCTCTTCCAATCAGTATCACAAGTGTTATGTTTAATTCAGTAGATAAGCTTAAATGAACCAATTCAAACAGGCTCTAAGTTGGATATTGTTAAAGTTAGTTTGCATATTGGTTACGATGTTACTTATTCTGTTGTGATTAGTTAGTTTAGTTAGGATCACTATATGAAGTGTATGCACACTCATTGTAATCAATTTCTTCTCATTTTGTTAAGTCCAAATAATCAATTTTTTCTCAATTTTTTTTTCTCTATTTTGAGCTCTATCATGTTTCTCAATAGCTTTGTTGGTGCTATGGATTTGAATTTGATTAATGTAGTAGTTATAGAAATATAATATAACATCAGCTACATGAACACGGTATCTGTGCAGCATTGAGAGCACAGTTTCTCCTTGAAAGTTTGGCTGACTTGAGGAAGAATCTGATGAAGCGGGGACTTAATTTGCTTATTCAACATGGGAAACCTGAAGATGTTCTTCCTTCTCTAGCTAAAACTTTTGGAGCTCATACAGTTAGTATTTGAGTTTGAACTTTTTTAAAATGTTTAATAAGCTAGCTTAGGTTGGTGGAGTTTTCATTTTTTTTATGATAATTGAAGAAGCTATAGTGTTTGATTTGTTAGTGAATGTGAAATTGTCAGGTTTATGCACAGAAAGAAACTTGTAGTGAGGAGGTGAATGTTGAAAGGTCTGTCAGCAGATGTCTTCAACAAGTGGCGGTACCATGCGAGGAATCCGTTGGGGCGGCAACAACTTCAAACAGCCACCCGAAGTTACAGTTTGTTTGGGGCACCACGATGTACCACCGTGATGATCTTCCTTTTGATGTCTCTTGTTTGCCAGATGTTTATACTCAATTTCGTAAGGTATGATATTTCAAATTGACATGAGTTTGTAGATTTGTATATCTGATTGGAAATGACTTTTGTTGCTCTAGAATTGATTCTAACTTGAAGCTATAATCTCTAGCTTTTGCCTTTAGAATTGAGTTTTAGCCTCAAATCTATTATTCAACTCACATTTACATAAATGCATCAAAACATAAATAATTTTAACTTCAACTCATTTTTAGCCAACATCTATTTTGCACTATAAATTCATCATAAATCAACATTTGCCATTTAATAACCAAACGCACACTAATGATGCTACTGAACTTGCAGGCTATTGAAGCCAAATGCACTGTGCGCTCATGCATCAAACTGCCAGCATCACTTGGACCACCTCCCTCAATTGAAGACTGGGGGTGTCTTCCTTCATTGGAGCAGCTAGGACTTACCTCACAGAATGTGAGTTTTGCCATACGTATTTTGTGGGAATCCCTGCAAGAGACTCTAGTCTTTGAACTCAACAATGATAAAATAATGAGTCTTGCTCTTTCTGTTTACTTCCTCTTGATGTAGGTTAGCAAGGGGATGAAATTTGTAGGGGGTGAAACTGCCGCATTGAGCAGAGTATATGAATACTTTTGGAAGAAGGTTAGAGGTTATACTTATCTCAATTTATTTTCATACAGAAAATTCTATGCTAGAGTTAATGTTAGTTATGTTGAGAGTAGTGACCAAACTCTCAACTCCTTATCTTCAACTGACAATGTAGATTCAATTATGTTATGTTGCAGTTGCTGCATTTGGCTTTTCCGTATTCAAGACCTAAAGATTTAGTTTGTTTGAAACATTAATGTCAGTCTTTGATTATTTAACTCATTCTTGAGATTGCAAATGTGTAGGATTTACTAAAGGTGTATAAAGAGACCCGAAATGGGATGCTAGGGCCTGATTATTCTACAAAATTCTCGCCATGGCTTGCATCCGGAAGCTTGTCTCCTCGTCTCATATATGAAGAGGTTAAACTTGACAACAATCTCTGATTTGTGCATTTTGGGTTATCAAAAACTAGACTGCTTTGATTGACAAAGTTTGGTCTGTTCATCATAGGTGAAGAGATATGAGAATGAAAGACAAGCAAATAGTTCTACCTACTGGTAACACTGCATTTTCTTATTATTTAATGTGTATCAATCATATTTCTTAATGGAATTCTCTTATGTCCACCTTTTTAATAATTACAGGTATGGCATTGTCACCCTAGTAATGCATTTTTCTTCTGAATCCATCTTTATTCTTACAGGGTTTTGTTCGAGTTGATATGGAGGGACTACTTTAGGTTTTTATCAGTCAAATATGGAAACTCGCTTTTCCATATAGGTATTGATCGTTCAAAGTCTTTGATGCCTATGTGTTTTATTGATGCCTATGGTGATGATTCATCTCTATAGAGCCTTTTTTTGTTATATTTAATTTATTCATATTGCTTATGAATAGTCGTTTTTTAATTTATTTGTAGGTGGACCTAGGAATGTTCAGCATAATTGGAGCCAAGACAAGAAGTTATTTGAAGCTTGGAGAGATGGTTGTACAGGGTACAGTTTCTATCATACTATTACAGAAATTTCATGTTTATTTTAATACAATCCTTACTATTGCTTGATATTGTGTTTGTTATCATATATCTTCAACTTATAATTTTTCACACTTAAGTTTGATGTGTTTGGAGGACTATGTAATATTCCAATTTACAAGATATTCAAAAGTAGCATAAACCTATTTTCTGATTGTTTACCCTATAACTAGTTAATTACCCTACTTCCTTATTTTTATTCTTACTTTTCAATTTAAAGTTTGAACCATTTTTCATCCGCTTGCTTCGCTATCAAGACATAGGTTATTCATTCATGAGCTAAAGAGTCAGTCTATCCCCATGTATATCAGTATTTCAAATCAAATTGACATTTTCTTCACTACATATATATATACCTTCAGGTATCCACTCATAGATGCCAACATGAAAGAATTATCAACTACAGGTTTTATGTCAAACCGAGGCCGACAGGTAAACCAAAATACATTAATGTGTTTCTAGGAATTGATACATTGAACCCAACTAGATGAAATTGTGTTTTAATGGGAATTTGTACACCTCTTTATAACTGAAGCACGGAATATGATTACTTTTGACAGATTGTGTGTTCCTTTCTAGTTCGTGATATGGGAATAGATTGGCGCATGGGAGCAGAATGGTTTGAGACATGTCTTTTGGATTATGATCCATGTTCTAATTATGGAAACTGGACTTATGGATCAGGTAAATATTTTGATAACTATGCTGATCAGCTTAATGCATAACTCTGCAGAAGTGCATGGAAAAATTAATTATGCATGTACCAAACTATTTATTTTCATTTTTCAATTCAAAAAATGTTTATGTATATATAAATATTCCCTTTTTTTAATTGAAACATTTGGTTTTTTTGTCGAAAGATTTATCTGTTTGTACTGGTGCATTTGATTGAGTTAGGCTTGCCAGAGAATATACTACTTGATTATGAGTTTTGATAAAAAAAAAAAACTCTTTCGGTTATTAATATACCTATTCATCAGTTAGATGATAGTAATGCAGTTGGAAATGAAAGAGTTGCCGAGTTTAGTATTCTTTTCTCTCAGTATTCTGATAAGGACTAATATATGTTAATATTGTAACACCTATGGTAGTAATTTGATTAAAGTTCACTATTTCCAGATTTCTTGCTCTTAATAAAAACTCGTATCAATTGTATAATATCTCATGCCAACATTATTATTTTTGTCCATAAATTCTTAAACAATGAAAACTATAATCCGTACCATACTGTCTAACTCTTTATTCTTTCTGTTCAGGAGTTGGGAATGATCCCCGGGAAGACCGTTATTTCAGCATACCAAAACAAGTAAGTTGCTATGAGAAGGTTCACAATACATGATTTAACTAGCTTGATGCTCACCTCCACTAACAAATGCTATAATGCACAATCACACTATATTTACTTATGGATTTGAATTAGAATTATTCAGTAAACTTAAAATCGGTTCTGATGTGGCCCTATTATTTATACTTCTTGTCAGGCACAAACATATGACCCAGAAGGTGAATATGTGGCATACTGGTTGCCACAGTTACGAATAATCACGAAAGATAAAAGGAATTTTCCTGGTAATTTATACATTCGTCAAATTGTGCCTCTCAAATATGGAACAAGTAGTAGACACAATAAGGATGACAAGTCACTTGGTGCAAGAAGAGCTAATGATAAAGGAAATGAACGAAGATGGAACAGAAGATAAATTTTGGAGAAAGAAAGGAAGAAAACGTTGGCCACATTTTATTACTGTATTATTATGTATTTTCCACTTCTATGCATGCCAACCTCAGTGGAATGCAGGGATCTTCTAAATGTTACATGTGATTGGATTCTCTACGGCTTTTGTATGGTGCACAACTGGGAGGCCGACCACTGGATATAGAAACTCTCTAAATCAAATAGTATCTACATACAACATTTGTAGATAACATATTTATATAGGCTTTGTCGTCAAAAAAGAATATAAAAGTTTGTAATTTGGTCGTTGTTGAAACTTTACTAATTTAATTTTGAATTAATTATAGTTTTGGTTTTTTATTTTTACGAATTCTCAAAATTAATTTTTCAATTTTAAAAATCAATAATTTTGATTTTTTTTGTATTAAATAATAATTTAATATATTTTAAATTATATGAATTTTCATAATATAAAATATCAATTATTCATATATCATTAATTAAATTATAAAAATAAAATTTTTAAATAATATATTATTACAATTTTATGAGTATTAATCCGTCTACATTAACTAAAACTTAAATTTATATTATAAATTTTTTATATAGAACTTTGATGTACGGTATATTAACTAAAACTTAATTTTATATGGTAACTTTTTTTATATACAACTTTTATGTACGGTAACTGTGACTTTTTTTTGGACAAAAGAAATCTTGTATGAAATAAACTATACAAGAAGCTACACACAATCAAACTTCAGGAACTACTATGCATCCACTAATTAGATTATGAGCAAGTTTATTAGTTAATTTTCTTATGGATTTAACCGAATAATTAGAATTCTTCCGCTATGTAATTATTTAATTTTTATTTATTATTTTTTTTTTTTTGTTATTATTAGAGTTGTGGTATGTGTCATCACGGTACTATCCGTAAAAAATAGTGGTTCACAATTTAATAATAATAAAATTATAACTATTATTTTTTTATTAATTTATTAATAATAATAAATTTATTTTTTTTTATTAATTTTATAACTGTTAACTTATTTTTAATTTATTATTTATAACCATTATTTTTTTATTAATTTATTAATAATAATAAATTTATCTTTTTTTATTAATTTTATAACTGTTAGCTTATTTTTAATTTATTAAATAATAATAATTTTGTAACTATTAGTTTTTTTTACGTTAGTTTTTTTTTCTTTTAATTACTATTGTTAGCTCATTAATAAGAACAATTTGTTATCATATTTTTTCTTCACAATTTTTGTTACAGAAGTTTATTTAAGTTCAATTTTATTTTAATTT
>JBBPBS010000276.1:4538871-4581170 GCA_037974835.1 Cicer judaicum
TGAATTTGATTTTATTAGAGATAAAATATGAGTTTATTTAAAAATTTGATATATAAAATTTGATGAAAATTTATATTATATTAAAGATGATAACTAATTTTATGGGGTCTTGTTTAAAGATATTGATGAATTTTCCAAGTTTATATAAAAAAATAATAACATTTACGTTTTTAAGACATAAATGACCGAATCACTGCTTAAAATTAAATAAATGACCAAATCGAATAAAATTAAATAAATAATTAAATTATTATTTAAAATTAAGTTAAAAAAATACGATAAATATTTTATTTATATTTTATTCAAACTTATCATTTTTTTTCTAGAGTTTCTTCAAATATATTATTAATTAATAATAATACTATGAAGTGTATAATAAATAGAGTAAATATTGGACGTTGCCGAGTTCAAATTCAGAACTTCATCATAACTACACGAGTTACTATAGATTTCTTTAAAAAACATAAAAAAAATAGAGTAAAAGAATGTTTTGATTCTCACAAAAAATATGAGGAAACTATATTAGTCTTTAAAAACAAAGACTATTTTTAATCAATGACAAAAATAAAACGACACAATTTAATCATAAAATACAATATATCATTTAATCTTATGAACAAATAAATGATATATACCATTAAGTTATTAATTGCATCATGAACTTCTTACTAAATATTTAATAAAAACATATGATAGTTTAGGCTTTCATTTGAAAATTAAATAAATAAAACATAGACAAACTATAAAAAAAAAAAACGAAAACACTTATAAAGGCAAAACTGTGATTTATTTTAGTGTTTCTGTATGTAAATATTTGCGTCTTTATTTTCTGTAATTATTTCGTTCCTTTTTTATAGATGATTTTACAGCATGTGAATTGTCACATGGTCTGATTATAATTAAAAAGAAAAAATTGACAAAAAAATTTAAACATGTTCGAAATTATTTCAGTTAGGAACTAATAATAATTGATTTTTGGTCGAAAATTAATATGTTTTATACAAAAAGGTGTATAAAAAGTCAGAATTAAACAGATGTGTATACAAAGAGTAATTTAAGCAGTTATAGAAAAATGTAGATACTGAATTACATTATATCTACTTTTGTGAATATAAGTGTAACATTTTAAAAAACCATAGAAAATGCCCTTGGTGATTTTCAGTTTCCTCCTAGTTGTTGTACTATGAACTTTACTGGGAATGCATTAGAGTTAACTGAGTAAAAAAATAGATAAATCAGACAACGTCCAAAGTGGCGGTAAAAAACGAATATTAGGACAGAAAATTTATTAATTGATTTAATTAATAATAATAATTGTAGGTACGGCATCTGGCACAAGAGCTGTGACCCTCACTCTAAACTTGAACCATCTATCCTTCCTTTTCAGTTGCGACATGACATTCCCATCCAAACTAAACTTTATCTATTTTCTTACTTTTTCTCTACTCACGAATACTATCATATCTTCTTCAAAATAATATTAATATTTTGTCAGAAAAATAAAATATAAATTAGTTTTACGTTAATAATTAATAAATATCGGTTATTTTGTCGTAGCACTATAACTTTTAATTATTATCATTAAATAATAGATGATTGTGTTAATATTAACGGTTACATTAATTCTAATTGTTATTATTAAATAATTATACAATAAATAATTATATTAACTTCATATGAAATTGTTTATTTAATATCAATTAAACTCATTTTATTGTCTTTCTGACTCTAACAGTTGTCAGTTTTCATTATACTTTTTCTTCTTGTTCCTTTCTAAAACGACACTGTAATCACCTTAAAATTTTACTTTCTTAAAAAAATAAAAAGGTGCTCTAAATTTTTCTACAAAGAAAAGGTACAGTAATTAGTTAATTCTGTATACTAAAACTAATTTCGACAAAATTATTTAAAAAATAATTAAATATATTTTATTTCAATAAATATTAAAACTATTTATTCAATAATTTGTTAAACATAAAAATATATTTTTATTTTAGAGATGTTGAAATATTTCTAGTCCTAGATTTTTAAAAAAAAGCAGCAATTTTTCGTTGGTTAAAAAAAACGGTAATACTAAATCAGAGTATAATAGATAAATAATAATAATAATAATACAAGTAAAAAATAAAAACAATTTTAAAGAATAAATAATCAAAAATTTATTGTTCTTTCTTTCTTGCTTTCGTTTTTTTTCCCCAGAATTGAAGCACTTTTCTATCCTGCAGCTGAAAGCAGCTTCAATTTTCCCCCTAAACAGCACAACAACTATTTAGCTGCTTCACTATCATCATTCGTTCAATAATCTTCGGGTAATGTTTATCGATTTTGTCGAAATATTTACCTGATTCTCATTTCTGTATCGCTTTGATTACCTATCGATTTTTTTTTTCCGGAATCTTGTCTGGTTGAAAATTCTAGGGTTCTTCCCTTGACCTCGGCCCTTGATTTATCTAATTTCATTAATGTTTTTCTTCTGTTCAATGATCTTCAAAGCCTAACTTACGGTAATGTGTTTGCTTAATCCTATTGAAAGCTAGCCACTACTTAGAAGAAATTTTTCTGGAAGAGATTTTGGATTGTTCAATTTTTTTTAATGCATTTTCTTGGACCATAGTAACTTTTTTTTTTCCTTTTTTTTTTTCTTGTCTTTTTCTGGAGACGGAATGGTAAGCATACTTAAAACTCATACACACAACTCGAATGGCCCAAATTCGAACATGAGATATGATGTTCAGTATAACAATATCCGCATTTGTTAGTTGAGATAGGTCTTAAATTGCTTTTAGTCTCTAATTTAATTTCGTCTTATATATTGCACCGTGATATGATAAATGATACTAGCTAATTAGAAAATGATAGCCTTCTCTTTGACTCAATGTCCATTGCCATTTGCCCAGAAGCAAAATAGGAAAGATACTATGATATTCATTTAACATTCTTATGTTTTTTTTATTTTAGTTTTCAAAGTTTTATAATGGAATGAATTTTCTGAATTGTTTTTTGTCAAAGTCTTTCCCCCTGAATGTTAGGTTGATACTGTTATGCTATTTTCAGGTGCAAGGTTGTAATTGTATTATAGAATGAGTAGACCAACAACCCGGAGTAAAAATAAAAGACAAAAACCGGGGGATGATGGTGCCTGTACTAATGAAATTTGGAGGTACTTTTAGTTTTATTTCGTTTGTGAAGTGAAATTCAATACTCTTTGCATTTTAGCAATGGTATATGTTATATATGCCCTTAAATTTTTGTAGGAAAATTCACGAAACAGGTGTGGTTACTGGGGATGATATTAATCAGTTGTATATGATTTGGAAACCAGCTTGTTCTGGCTGCCGTGTCAATACTAAAGATAATCCAAATTGCTTCTGTGGATTCGTTCCACCTCCTAATGGATCCAGGAAGACTGGCTTATGGGAGAAGATGTCAGATTTTGTTGAAAGTCTTGGCCCTGATCCAAACAAGGACCTTCGTGCTTCGGCTGATTCTCCTGCAGGTCTAACAAATCTTGGAGCAACATGTTATGCCAATGGAATACTCCAATGCTTGTACATGAATAAATTATTCCGAGAAGGCTTATTTAGTGTGGAACCAGTTGTTTTAAGGCAACAACCAGTATTAGACCAACTAGCTCGACTTTTTGTGCAGTTGCAAACTAGTAAAATGGCTTTCATAGATTCTTCTCCCTTTGTGAAAACACTGGAGTTAGATAATGGAGTTCAGCAGGATAGCCATGAATTCTTGACATTGCTTTTGTCATTGCTTGAGCGTTGTCTGAGCACTTCCAAAGTACCCAAGGCAAGAACAATAGTTCAAGATCTTTTCCGCGGAAGTGTGTCTCATGTGACAACGTATGAATCAATGAATCTGAGCAAACTTGTTAGCTAACAAACAATCATTTTCTCCATATAATATTCATGTTTTTTATAACTTGTTATAGTTTTTTCAAATATCCAATAGTTTTCTATTTTAAAATTGACCCCTCTTATTACTACTATTACTAATACCCACACAATATTTAAATATAGGCTTTAAGAACAATCATCAATGATGCAGAGTTACTAACATGTAATGCTGTTGTGTGGTTACTGTTGTCAGATATTCCCTCAAACTGTGCATATATTTTCTCAGAAGGAGTATTTTTCATGTTGTCAAATATTAATTTTGATTATCGTCTATATTAAAAAGGATGTTAAATACTTTAATTCTTTGTTCAGTGTTGTTTATTTTGTAATATATTTCATGGAATTTGTTTTTTTTTTCCTTCATAACTGGTCAGAACTCAAAAGCGACCCCTGTAATTTATGTTGAAATGATGTCAATTATCTATCTACTTTCATATTAGATGTATGCGTGACCAGCAGTATCTATGCATATGACTACTACACATGTCTTCTATTCATACAAGTTACTATGTAGGTGCTCGCAATGTGGAAGAGACTCTGAAGCTTCTTCCAAAATGGAAGATTTCTATGAGTTGGAGTTGAATGTCAAGGGACTGAAAAGTTTAGATGAGAGCCTAGATGATTACCTAACTGTTGAAGAGCTTCACGGAGACAATCAATATTTTTGTGAGTCATGCAATGCAAGAGTTGATGCTACTCGCAGCATCAAGCTGTGTACATTGCCTGATGTACTTAACTTTCAACTTAAACGTTGTGTTTTTCTTCCAAAGGTATCCTGATTGACTAAATAATTAATTTCCATATAATTTTATTTATTATAAATTATTATTATTATGAGCATGTACTACTATGTGGGATGTTTATTTTCCATCGTTTGCTTTGTGTTATTCTAGTTTATGTTGTATGGATATATATGAGAATTGTCATCATAAGAAAGAAAAGAAATAGGTATTATATAAAGAACGATGGGGAATTCACCATAAATACCATAAGAAGAAGAAAAAAAATAGCTGTAACGGAATATTGCATTTCTATTGATTATCTTCACTTTATGAGTTCATTTAAAAATTCATTGTAATGGAGCCCCATGCATGATTTAATCCCTATGTAATTATGAGTAACATTCTGATTTTTCAGAAACCTGGCGTTCTTCTCTATCAAAGTGCACTTCCAGAATGCTCTTTCATATTCCTGAATTTTTTTGCTATCCTTGCCTAAAAACCTTAAATCATTTTTTTCAGAAAAAAAAATCCCTGAGTGTGTGTCTCGCTATTCAAACAAAACATTGTATTCTAAATTATTTGAGAGAGTGAGCAATGCAAGAAGCCAAGAACCTTTTTTTTTCTTGTTCCTGGACCTTTTCTAGGTTTTGATATGCTTTTTTGTATTTTGTGGTTTCCTTTAGTGGGATATCCTTTTCTCTTTCACTTCTCTAATAAATTTTCTTCACTATAAAAAATTAAATAAAAGCGGGAAACTTCAATGGTAATAATCATCATATAATGCTTTATTCAGTTTGCAAAACCTTTATGGGGCTTGATAAGTTTTACATGTGTTCATTCTTTCTAAAAAAATTCTACACCTTTTATAGGGTAGTGATCATGTAGGGTGGTTTTCTTAAGAGAGAAACTATCTTGATAGTTAGATTATTTTTTCTGTGGGTTAACTGGTATAAAGAACAATCTTCTTGCCCGAGAGATGCTTAAATTGTACATCTACTCTGCATTTTTGAAAAATTACACTCTCATCACTAGATGAATTAGTGCGTCATACTTTGTCTAATTTGATTCAACATTTCTCTTAGGGGAAGTTTTTCTCTCCAAGACACTTAACATCAATGGTAGCTAGTTTTGAATCTCTACTATCAACTTTGTGACTTTAAAAGATGATATGGAAATTTTACATGAAGTTTTGAAATCAATATTAGGAGTGTTCAAATGTAAGAACTCTTTTTATCTTCCCAGAGTATCAAAGTTGATTGATATAGTAGAGTGTTTAAAAAGTTAGCAGTTGGTGAAAAAAAATTCTTGGGAGGCCTGTTCAAAATTGCTTACTACACTAAGAGATTCATTTACATTGAATGAAATCAAGTTTACAAAATGTTTATTTCTTATTTAACTAGTGGTTGTTTAAGGGTGGTTATTCATTTATGGTGTAAAATTTGATTTTGTTGACCACTCGTTGTTTTCTTATAAGTGTGCTACTCTATTTTTCTATTTGTGTTGGCAGACTACAACTAAGAAGAAAATTACTTCTGCTTTTTCATTTCCTGCGCAACTTGATATGCGGCATAGACTGTCTGAGTTGTCTCAGTTTGATTTGGTATATGACTTGTCAGCTGTACTGATTCACAAGGGAACTGGTGTAAATAGTGGCCATTATATTGCTCATATCAAGGACAAAAATACAGGGCAGTGGTGGGAATTTGATGATGAGCATGTTACTAATTTGGGTCACCATCCATTTGGTGAAGGATCATCTAGTTCTACTACTAAATTCATTGCAACTGATGTGATTCACTCTGAAGCAAGGATATCTGAAAGTAATGGAAATGGTTTAAACGCCACACATTCACAATCTTCACTTATGGACACATTCTCTTCTTGTGATGCATACATGTTAATGTACCATCTTAGAAATACAACCAATATAAATGAAAATGGGGGCATAATTGGTGGTGCTAACCTTAAAGAAAGAGAGGGTGTTGTAGCTGCTGCACGAGATGTCACTTCTCTTCCTTCTCATCTTTATGAAGAGATTCATAATATCAACGCCTCATATATTGATGCTTGTCAACAATATAATTGTAGAAAAGAGTTAGAATTGAGTCGTATTACTGATAGGAGACAGGAAGTTCGATCTGTTTTAGCTGAAGCTCCTGTTCCACCATTTGAGAGGCCATTTTATTGGATTTCTTGTGACTGGCTTCGCCAGTGGGCTGACAACATTGTTACAACGTTAGTGCATATTTTTGTACAGTATTATATTGGTCATGAACATTTCAATGTTTTTTTAAGTAGTGAGTGACTAGATTATTTCATTGTCATTGCTTGAGGGTCCTTTTAATAAATTATGTGTAGGGTGGTGAATTGATGTATTTTATAAGGTTTTTACTTTGCAATGTATATGCAGTTCTATCGACAACACATCCATCCAATGTTCACATGGGAAAGTCCCAGTTTCAAAGATTACCTCAATGAAACGACTGTCTGCCAAAGCCTGGGATAAGTTGCTATCCAAGGTAACTTTTGCTTGTTTGCTTTTATATGCTTGGATTATTAATTGCCTACTTGTGATATGAGGCCATTCATTGTTTGTGGATAACGGTTTTAACTACAATCAGTGAAAGGTATCTGACCAATGTATTTATCATCATAAATAGTTATAAGTTTTACCAGAATTACTCTGTCTATTCCTTTTTACATGTCATTTTTGTAAAATAATTGTGTTTCTACTTAGTTGATGCTAGGTAGTTAATCCCAAATAGCGGTGCTCCGCGGCCAACTCCAAAAGTTGGATACCGATAATGTGTTCCGGGATAGGCGGGATAACTGCTATTTTTTGGAAAAATTACATAAATAATACTATATAAATCTATATTTAATGCAAAATTAACAAATGACTCAAACTCTAAAACATTCATATTTAGTAATAAAAATAAACAAGTCTTACAATTAGTCAAAACATACATTGAAATACCAACAAAAGTCAAGGAGATAAAGATGATGCATATTAAAATCTTTAACACAGTAATAAAATAACTAAATATTAAAACTCAAATGCATGTTCTAGCATAGGAATTAGAGATAAGCATCATCTTCGTTGGCATATTCTTCTTCCTCTTCTTCCTAGGTGAAAGTTGAAATAACAAAACATAGAAGGAAGAAATAATAGCGGGATCTCGCTGGCATCTTGTTTCACGTTGTCGCAGACCACGTCTTGCGGTAAGGCACTGCACCGCACCGAGACAGTGGGATCTCGTCGGGAAATGTTGAGATTTACTACCTAGAGTTGATGTTTTAAATGTTCAATGCAACATTACTTATTGTTTTGTCAATAACACCCTTATCTATTTATTACAAAGAGAGAAATAAGTTAAATGAGATCATAAATAGTTTAGGGTATTATAGGAACAAGACAATTAATTCCATCAAAAGTAAAAAATTTATTGGTTTTATTTGTATGTGTAAATCACCTTAAAATGACAACTAAAAAATAACGAATGGAGTACTTTTCCATCATGGAAAATTGGGAATGTATTTATCTTACAGTCTATTTTTAGTTGTTTTGTTAGATAATACTGATAGGAAAGGTGAAGCAAAATCTTATCAGATAGAGCTGTTACAAATCTAGTGTTCTATAAGTTGAGAGAGTGGTGGTTTGTTTTGTCAGTAAGGAAATTGGAGTCATATGGGAGCCTGATGTAAGAGAACTTGTTTTCGTGAAGTATCTGGATTAGGTGTTTTGTTTATGTGAGGAAAAAAATGCAATGTACTAGTCTGAATGAATCAGTATCTAACAAAAAGGACAGGGATTGCATGCTTATCCAAGAGATTTAAACACTGATTTTTTTTATGATTATTTTACATCTCCTCAAATTCTCGTTCCACTGTTGCTACTTCATCAATTCCATTTTATTGACATAATAATCATGACAAGTTCCCTTATTGGGTGCAAAATTCAGTATGGTGGGTTTCCAACACTGTCTCACGATGATCATTGTCGGGATTGTCTGATACATGAGGCCCAGACTGTGGTATCAGCTACTACCTATCGGGATAGAAGAGAATCAATGAAGCCACTTGCACGGAATATTCTTGATGGAAACTGTCTAGATGGAAAGTATTTCATATCCAGATCATGGTATGTCAACAAATCTTCTCTCATCTGTTATGGCCTTCATGCTTCCACCGATAGGGGATGGGGCAAATGTTCTATTTCTTGTATTTGGGAACAGTAAATATCTTGACTGATGCTGATACAGATAAATTTGTTACCTGTTCTGATTAGCTTCAATTTCTTTTTTTCGTCTTGTTATACTGATGCGTATATTTTTACCTGTTATGCTGATGAGTATATTTTTGAAGGTTGCAGCAGTGGTGGAAAAGAAAAGTCCTTGATGCTCCATCTGAAACTGATGCTGGACTAACAGCTGCAATTAGTTGTCCACACGGTCTATTAATGCCTGAGCAAGCTCCCGGTGCTAAGCGGGTGCTTATTCCTGAGAGTTTTTGGCTCTTCTTGTACGAAGATGCTATTTATGTAAAACCCGATGATCCTTTAGGTGGCCCAACTCTTCCTTCAAGTTCCATAGAGTGTTCCCAATGCGTTAATGAATTATCTAAAGCTGCGTGCTTGGAGGACTCCTTGAGGTTATTTCATCTGTCATTGCCATTAATAGAGAGCTAATATAGACACATTTTAAGGTGACTTCTGCATTTATGCTGCAGGTTAGTTAAACAAAAGCAGCGTCAGCATCATGAGAAATTATTCCAGGCTAAAAGTATGCCACTCTCTGTGCATTGCAAATATTTCTTGGTGCCTACTTCATGGATTTCAAAGTGGAGAAATTACATTAGTCCATCATTCAAGAATCCAGATAAACCTGAAACTTTAGATGGGGTAATTAATTCACTGATGTGTGAAAAGGTACATTGTTATTTTACTCTGCAATTTGATCATGTTTTGCATTTTAGTCTATGCTACTTGTGTAATTTGCTTTAGTTACTACTTGCAACACAAAATGATTCTGACTGGTGCTTACCAAAATTAGAGTGAATTTTTTGTGTGCAATTGTTACAGAAGGTACAAAGGGGGAGATAGGATACGAAAAGTTGTGATATCTTATTTTGATCCATAGTATGGTGAGGCAATAGGATAGAATAAGCTTATCCTGTTAACTTATTCTATGTTTCTCACTTGTTAAAAAATAATCTAGTATCAAGGACTGAGTTAGAAACCAACATCATAAGATAGAAATATGCTTCTCCTCTCCCACTTATTTGTGACCCTCTCTTCTCTCCCCCCTCCCCTCTCTCTCTCTCTCCCTTCCACAACAGCACCAGGTTCTGTCCTTCTACTACTTTTAGTCTGACACCTCACCCAGCATCCTCTACCACTGCCACCGAGTTTAAGGTTAATATTGTCATTTGAAAATAATTTATATCATATTCTACTATTTTCTGGTCCACCTCAAAAACGAGATAACATGTACAATCTGGTGGTTTATCTATTTAATAGGATAAGAATTTCGTCAGACAGATATTATGATTAAATGCAAAACTTGACATAAACTATACAAAGGATGCCCTGTCAGCATTGCAAAGCTCCTACACATAATTAACCCTGTTCGGAACTACCAAATACACACCATTGCTGCCTCCCAACCCCCGACCTATATCAACTTTCTTGCCTACTTAGAAACATAACTGCTCTACATAATTAAAGATATAACTGCTACATATTTGTTCTGCATAATTAAATACATAACCGTCCTACATTACTGCCAAATGGCAGAGTTCAACATCCCACGCACCTTCTGGAGTATACATCCAAGTAGGTGGTTTATTGGACTTTTGAGTCCCATTAATATCATATTCTACTTTAATTCTCAATCCTATATTTACCACCACACAACCCTGTCTAGCATAAGTTAGGGACTTAAGTAGCAGATCTCGCTAATCAGTTAAACATGTGATTATGTGTGCATCTCTATATGGCATTTCCATTCTTTATACTTTAATCCCTAGCAAATTTTTATGATGAATTTTGTGTCTGTTGTATCAGCACTCACAACTTGTTGAAAGACCTCCTCAGCTGATTTTCAGACGTGGTACCATAATTCAGAGAGAATCTTCTGTAAGTTGGTTAGGAAAAGAAAAGAAGAAATTGTTTTCTGTACTCATGTGAAATGTATGTCAATGCATGCAATCACATGTCAATTTCTTTACAGGAAACAAGTTCACCTGTTTTAGTATGCTTAGAATCCCTTTAAAAAATTAACAACTAAATTGTGAATTCTTGATATCCATTTGCTCCTTTCATTTTGTTTATTCGTCCTTGCCTTTTACATGTTGATGGGTGTAGTTTTAGTTTCTTTATGTTAATTTGTTTGCTCTTAAATTTCCATTTCTTTTTTGTGGATTATAGGCAGGTGGCTTAACCATCATATCCGAGACTGATTGGATATGCTTATGTGAAGAATGGGGTGGTACTGAGACCAAAGGAATATCTGCAACAATTGATCATATTAGTGATTCAGATAACTTTTTGACTGGGTCCAGTGACGAGATGCAGATATGTGAGGATCAGTCACTCGCTGGGGATAAAATGAATAATGAAAATGGAACTGGACAAATTTTGATCAAGACTTGTCCTGAGGTAATCCATAAATCTGTTATGTTGATGTTGCTGGCTTCATCCTATATATTTTGCACTGTATTATTTTAGATAATATTCAATCTTTACGACATGCAAATTACACTTTAGTTTTGAAAGCCATGCCCTATTCCCTGGTTTTCCTGTTTTTCATCCTCTTTCTTTTTTTAGCACATGCATACTACAATAGCCCCATCTGAGAAAATTTTGGTTCTGTAGTTAATGTTGCTTAATGAGTGCATCAAATGTTGAAAAAGATGATTCTCAGTCTATGGATCAAACTTGACTGGCAAATTATTGATCTCAAGTGAATAATGTCATTAAGTAACAGATGTTTGACAGTCGTCTGTTCTTTATCCAGCTGACTAAATATTACGATCTCAACTTGTGTTGTTACATTTTTTATTATTTCATTATATTCTTGTGCTGAATTTACCAGAAACTTCTTTCTTTTATTGAATCATGTATACCAACAATTATTTATTTTCCTCTCAATATCCAGGTTTGTGAAAGTTGCATTGGAGAAAGAGAAAGCTGCGAGTTGATGCATAAACTTAACTATTGCAATGAGGACATATGTGTAATTCTTGTTCGTGGTAAGGAGGTACCTAGATCACTCTTGGAGGCCTCAAAGGGATTAATTGAAACAGATCGGCGGGTTTCCAAGCGCTCCCGGAAGACTAAAAATGGGAGTTCAGTTAGTCTAAAAGTTTCTGCTTCAACATCACTATACCAGCTGAAGATGATGATATGGGAATCTTTTGGGGTATGTAAACTCTAAGTTTTATGCATATGCTTGAGTTCAGATGGATTTTTTTTTCAAGTTAGGAAGGTATTATCTTCCACATTAATGATAATCAGTGAATTGTTATGCTAGAGTGCAAAGCATCGTAATGTCTAAATTTCATTTCACGATTCTTACCAATGATAACTGTCCTCCCAGGTTGTCAAGGAAAACCAGATACTACATAAAGGTGATAGGATAATTGTTATCGACGATGAAAGTGCTACCCTTGCGGATGCAAATATATTTGCCGGAGATCAGATTATAGTGAGGGATTCTGAGATCCATGAAAATCGAGATATTGCTGGTAAGCTATTTGATAGGGCCATAATGGTAATGCAATCACTTTATGTTATAGCCAATTAGCCATAGGAAATATGATGTATATATAATTTTTTTTATTTGTCCTCTGCAAGTGGATTCTTAAGATACAGAAAGTCAGATTTGAATCATATTATTAATCTTTTGCAGATGAGCTCTGCAGTGAAAAGATGGATCTGCAGCATACTGAGGAGGGTTTTCGTGGAACACTTCTTACAGCAAACATTTCATCCCAGGTTGTTTAAGAAATGCGTTTTCAGTAGTCCATATATCTCTTGTTGGTGTATATATATTTAAAGAAAAATCAGATGAATGGAGAAAGAAATAATAGTTCTGTACAAAACAACCATGTAAAGGCAATTTTTTGAATGTATTTTGCTACTTAGTTACCAGTGGAACACGCATTTAGCTGCGCATATATGGTTTTTAAAAGAGTAGTTATAATACAAGAATGAAGAGGATGAAGGCATGAACACAAGCAGAGAAAAAATGGATACCGTTCTGTATGTACTATGAAGGGAAAACTTTTGCTTTTTTAGTTAACTTATCTGTCCTGATTATTTTGCAGTTATCATGTATAAGCCCATTTATTTTAGAAAAATCTATAATTTTAAGTTAGGTTCCAACTTTTGGTCCTGCCATTTTAGAGTTTGTATCCTCTCAATTTGAACTTCTCTCAATTATTTATATTTTTTTAATTTTTATCTGTTGGATCGTAAATTTATATTATATAAATTATCTATATAAAATCTTATATAAATTTAAAATCATTTCACATGTTATTAAGTCTTACGAAGATTAAGATTGTTTAATTAAAATGTATAAAATGTTAATTGTGATGTATCTCAAAATATATTAAATCATTTTAAATTTATATAAAAGTCATTTGCATTCTCAAAGTTGTGGGTGAAAATTGATAGTAGAATCTTCAATATTGGAAATTGTAGTCAAGAGGATCAATAGAAATTCTTGTTATTTTACAAATTGGTGGAATAATCTTGAGTTGTATTCAAAGTGTTCAGAATTCTTGTGTAATCGGTTTTGAGATTCATATCTTTGAACGAGCAATCCTTGTGTTTAGATATATCAATTGAATACATTTACACAAAATAATAATAATAATAATAATAATAATAATTAAAATAATTAAATAATATGTATTTTTATATGTCAAAATGTTGTGTTGAAATATTTGTATTCGTCCTAGAGTTATTTCCGTAAATTTTTTGTACAGACCGAAGTTTTTTTCCCCACGTTTCTGCCGCTACCTATATTATATATGATTGCTCCAAATCATCAAAATTTATGAATTTCTTGTATCGAACTCTAACCTTTTCGGAAAATGGTTTTACAACCACTACCAATAAGTTGTATTTGAAAAAAAAAATGGTTTTACAACCACTACCAATAAGTGGCATTTACATATTTTGACATCTTAACATGTTTTTTATACTGGACAAATATGTGAAGGACAACACTCTATGTGCTCTCTGTAACAAATAATATAATATCAACAATTGATTTCATCATTAATAGTTATTATTATTTATTTTATTATTTAAAATAAGAAGTTGATAAAGTAAAAAAAAATCAATGGTTGGTATTATCATTTTATTCTCAAGTTAGTTGTTCAATTTAAGAAAGACAAATTCTAGTAGAATATATGTTTGGTTATCGAAATTCGACAAAAATAGAACGAGTTGAATATATGTTTAGTTATCGAAATTCGAAAAAAATATAACTCTTGCCGTTGGAAAACTTAATTTTTGATACACATATCGAATATAACACTTATAACTCAATAGCTAAGAAAAGGCCTCTATACATTTTAATAGCAAGCTCCTTGCATCAGTTTGGGAAATTGGAGGATCCTCAATTCTCAAATATAACCCAGGCACATGAAGCATTTTATTAAGACTATATATAAACCAAAACCAATGGGTAAAATGAATATATAGGAATAGAGCACATGAAGCATTTTTTTTCTGAAAAATCAAAGGATAAGTTATAGAAAAATTATTTGTCAATAAATATATAAAGTCGTATTACAGGAACACAACCACAGTAAAGAACAAAAATCCAACCATGTAATTTGCATGACAAAAGTATCTTAAATTTGTAAACCATCAAAATTAAACAAACTCATAGGAACACAACCAGCAACATTACTTGAAGCACCTTCAACATAACATCTTCTGAAGTTTGAAAATGACTGCTTCTACATAAAAACTTGGTGTGTTATAACGTTGGGGAGTTCGGAGGAGCACTACAATTCGGAATGGGCTAAACAATGATTAATAAGAGACTTAGACACCACATCACAACCCAAAACCTTAAGGCATTAGGTGTATGGGTCATTCTCCTTATATATCCAATACAACCTCCATTCCTGGTCAATGTGGGACTAATCACTCATAATTGAATTTCTAACATATAAAACCTCTACAATGTCTTTCATCGTGTGAAAACTGCTCAACTCCAGTTGACGTCTAACTTACAAAATTGACCAATATGTCAACAACCTTAATTCCTACCATGATAATTCGTAGAAAAATAAACATATTTTAACGCAAAATCTAATGTAAGTAGAACATTTATATTTTTAGGTTCTTACTACTGTATCCATTATGAGTCAACTAAATAAAAGTTTACATGTAGCTGAAATCCTTGGACATGAGGATAATTCCATTAAGATTTGGAGCTTTGTAACTGTATCTATGAAGTTGGCACAATGAATTCCATTAAGATTTGAATTCTGCATTATATATTTTGCAAATTGAAGCTCACTATTTGCATGACTGTAATTTCTCAGTGAGCATGTAGTAAGATGAGATAAAAGGAATTTCGGAACAGTTTTTAGGTCCTTCCAATATTTGTGATTGAATTCTCTTTAGAAACCTAACAATGATATAACAACAGTTAAAAAATATTAAAATATATGAAAGTAGAACTAAATGAAAAGGACAGTAGTTAACATGAAAAACCACCACAACGATGATAAGACTTTGAAGGTTGGGGCAAAGTTCTCTGAACCATGTTCACTTCCACATGCTACAATCAGGATTAAAGTCGAAGATAAGCTCCATGTGGGTTAAATTGTGAAAACATGGGAGTGCTATGAAATTGAAAAAAACCCTTCTGTTACAATGATATAACTAAAATATTATATAAACTGATCCTTATTTGCTTTTGAATAGTAAATGATATTTTTAAATCTAAATTCAAAAGTTTGGGTGTCGAGTGATGAATTATGAAGCACATGGACCTCTCAATCAGTATTTGAATTAGGCATTTCAATTAGAAAACTTGTCTCATGTACCGAATGAATGCTTGTCTCATGGATTACGAGTCATTCGGTGACAATACCTCAATCCAAAGTAATAATATCCAGCTATTTTCGTCCTTGGTTATAGACAGACTCATTTAATATTATATAAAACTTATTTATCCTATTTTTATTATAAAAAAAAAAATTTCAAATATTTTAAAGTTTTAATTGGATATAAATTTATTCTAATTAATAGCAAAAATAAATTATCATATGCGTCATATCATCAAAAATAGTAGATCAAAATATATCAATAATTGAGGGATCAAAAAACTAATTTTAAAAATCAAGAAACTAAAATTCCATTTTAGACAATAGAGCGACCAGCAAGTCAAAACAAAATATCAAAACCACTTAACACTGAAAGAAAAAACAAGACTCAGTAAAACTTTAAACATATACACGAACGTTATTGATTACATTAGATATTATTGTACACATTTCCTAGAATGAATGTAATTTAGATAGGCTAGCTCCAAAAAACAGCTTGTATGTATTCAGCTGTACTTGTACACATTTTAGTAACACAAATACTAAAGCCCAACCCAGTATGAACGTCCATTAATGTTGTGGATTGGAGATGGCGAAGGAGATGTAACACACCACTCATACCAAACCTGTTCCAGACCTCAACTATGTCAAAATTACAAAAAAAAAAAAGAAAACGTAGACGATGTGATGAAGACATAACTGATGAAATGAAATATCATAATAGCAACAAAGATATACCTTTGTAGTGCCACAACAGCGCCAAAAATCTACTTCAAGTTTTGAACCTGGTTTCACGCAAATAGGTGTTCTTAGAGGGAAAAATATTGCAAACCTGCAAATAAAAGGACACAAAATGGGGTTAGAGAAAAAGACTATTGCAAAAAGCTGTATTAAATATATTATATCAATGGGGTTAGAGAAAAATACTACTGCGAAAAGATGTATTAAATATATTACATCAATGGGGTTAGAGAAAAAGACTACTGCAAAAAAGTATAAACACAGTGCTGGGCATCATTGCAGCATAAATAAAAAACCAGAAATATCATGCAACCCAAGAAACATCTAATAGCCATCCAAATAGAGTCTGTTAACCATCTTGAAGTATGTGGAAGCCTAAGTGCATTTGGATCCTACAATGACTGTAGAGGTACCAGATTGTTTCTAAAAAAATTGCATTTTCTGAGGAACTCTTTGCACCAGAAACACAAATTATTGACAACCTTTGCTTACTTGCTGTGTTTAACCTGTTTTAGTTCGGTATTTTAGAGGGTGGTTTCTTCAGAATGATGTGTATCATCCCTTGATAATGTACTACTTTATTTATTTAATCCAATCAAAATAGTTGTCTCGAAATAAAATAAATAGGAAACAAATCTCAATACCAGCTGAACATGTTTGGTGTAGCTGTTGAAGGTTCAATTCCAAGATGAACATCCTTGTAAAGAGTTGCATCAAAGTAGCCAGCAAATCCTATGATCATAGAGTACACAAGGTCAGTCAGTATCAAAAAGAATATTATAACATAAACATAGTAATTGAGCTGAGATAATTCAAATAATTTCTAACACTTGAAAGTTCTAAACAATTTAACACAATGTAATCTTATTATTCCTCAACAAGCCTATTTAGTCAATAAGAAAAGGAAATACACCACATACCATGTACCATTGCAGAACCAGTGTCATTAGGTATCATAAAATGCAACTTCTTATAACGTTGATTGCTCTCTCTATCGACAACTGGTTTTGGATGAGTAAATGTAAAAACCTATGATCAGACAAAATCAACAAAACCATTATCAACAATAACAAGACAGAAACCTAACAAACATGTAAACCAATAAGGATGAATACATTCACATGAAATCAAATAAATAAACAATAAACTGCATGGGAAGAAACGCACAGATTGGCATGGTGCAAGTCGAGCTGCATTGTGAATTTTCACAACATAAGCAGTTTCAAAGTGTGCAACATCTTTATGAGCCTTAACCTGAAAATACACCCAAAAGTGAGGATATAAATAATAAATTTAATTAAATTTGATAATGTAAATTTAACATGGCAAGAACAGGACATATACATCATTATATAACTTTGAAGCTGTGACTGGTTGGATGAAACTTGTATACCTGAAAGATGATATACAATGATAAATAAACATTTGGATTCAATGGTTAATAATTTAATCATTTAATCTTTATATGATTAGTTTAATAATTTTATTTATATTTAATATTTATTTAATGATTAGTGTTTGTGTATTTATTTATTTTGTAGCATTATGTTGGGATCCTAACTAAACAATAATTTGAAAATAACCAAGATAAAAGAATTCACATACGAAGATGGTATTGAAATTCCATCTGGCTTTAAAAATCTCTGAGCTCCATCAAGGCACTCGGGAGACAGTTCATTGTCCCCAAAAGAACCTAGCAATTCACTAACCTAAATTCAAGCCAACTGCAATCAGACGCTTGACCATAAACAACAAAAGTCAAATCATTGACAATGACAAATTGAGCAAAAAAGTTACCAATATGTCAGCTTTCTCAGGGGCGTACCAATGACGCATGTCACTTGAGACTATGGTAACAGTATCCTCCCATCCCTCTAATCTAACTAATGCCTGTTCCAGCAAAAAAACTCAGGTCTAAAATAATGGAATTAATCAATTGAAGAAAAATATCAACAACCAGAAAATAGAAGCCCTGCTTAGAAAGTTACTATAATTGTTACAGACATCTTAATCAATGGGCAGAAGGAGTAAAATAATTTATATCTTACACTGGAAAAACAAAATAAGAGTAGAGAACATAAAGTAATCAACCAATTGAACCCGCGCTATCATGACCAACAGATGAAATATGTAACAGTGAGCAAACATTAAGAAGCTGAGAAAAGATTATTGCTTAGAAATGGCTATACCCACCATGTTTTTCATGTCTAACTTACTGAAACCCATATTTACATACATACAGGTGCAAAAATCTTAAAACTGTGTTTATCAAACATTAAAACATAAAGGTTCCAAAATCTTAAAACTTTGTTTATCAAACATTCAAACATACTTCACTAAATAATGCTTGATGAAGTTTAGGCAATGAATTTGAGTTTTTTCTATTTCAGTAGTAAACAAAATAACATTATATCGGCACATTTCAACGGAATTAAATGGTCCAAAACTAACATGGAGGGTGACAACTGCATTCGGATTCTTTTCAACAGCATAAACTTTTAGTTTTCGCCCAGTTTCTTCTGAAGCCTACGAATGAATAAGACATAAATTAGTCAAAAGAATATGATACATCCAATCTGACATGGTATAGTCATTTATTTAAACAATTAGATAAAATATCACACCTGTAATGATGCCCGCACAAGCGGACCACGTCCAGCTCCAACAACCATCAGTACCTAGCAATGAATAAAAACAAATAATTTCCATCTCTATAATATTGTACACAGCCATCCAAAGTGTTGTATCCAAAGGAGGTGAACGCAATTTCTCTAACACTGAGGATGTATTTAGAAAGAAAAACACTTGAGAAAAAATCTTACAATGGTTTTAACAGATGCCTCCTCATCGGGAATCATGTCTAGCAATGCTTTACTAATTGCTCTTTGGTACTGTAAAAAAGAAATCTAATGATTAGACTACATGTACACAATTTATGACAAACAAGTCAAAACCTAGATATCTAAGTAAAAAACAAGAGCCGATGTTCTTTGGTATTTGATCGCATTAGAGAGCTGACAACAGAAAATATCTTTTAAATTACCCATAGTGAAAAAGAAAACAGGCATCAGACAATGGAACACAATTGAGGAATATGAGATGAAAGGGGTCTAAATTTAAAGCTCATAAATTCATAACATTCGCAGAAGTGATATAGCAACTGGACTAAAAGGTCAGAGCGAAAACATAAATCAGAAGAGTGAAGTTGAGAATATAGTTCATGCATTGCCATACTTGAAGGTATTTCATAGCATCTTTCTCGAATGTCTCATAAGTCTGAGCCTCCAAATTATCCATCAAAGGCTGCAAAAATAATTATAAAATTTCAAAATTAATGATCTGAATATGCGACGAGCATAGAAGCAAATAAATGAGTTAAATGCAGCACAACAAAGAATGCTTACTTGCAAGGGTGACTGTAAAAAATCCCTGTATCCAAGCTGGCATAAGAAGCTGGAGTCAGGAGAAGATAATAGCAATCATACCATGCCTATATTAGAAACAAGTATCAATATAAATACCTCAAAACGTTCTTGATCAGGAAGAGGATCCAATTTTTGGTACAGATGTCCAACATATTCCAGATATTGACGCAAGGGATGCCTTTGTAAATCTAACGTGCAAAAAACAACATCATAAACTTTGAAGGTTTGGGGCAAGAACACAATCCAAGGGCAAAAAAATTGAAGAAACAGTGCAACACGAAATTTCAACTATCACATACATATACAAAGCACCAACATGAGTACATAGGCAAATACAAAATAAGGTAAAGAAATACTGACTTTAATATTATAAAAACAAAGGATTGTGGCTTTACAAACAGCATAAATGAAAATAAGATATTTAATTAAGATCGCAGACCAAATACAGTGCATATAAATAGCATAATATTTACAAACAAATAAAATTAAAATAAGATACTTAAATTTCCTAAATCATGATATTCAAAAAAAAACTCATGAACCAATAATGCGAAGTTACCTGCAACAGAATGATTGTGAAAATCATTGGAATCCGCGCTTGCCTTAGGATGACCAGAGTTTCCAGATATAATAATCTAGATAAATGTTTCAAACTCAATACCTTGTGAAGGAAAACATGGCTACTATAACTTAAATTTCATTTCACTCACTCAAACAAGCATGAATGCAATGTCCAGAAAAACGAAAAAATGAGATTTAGAATTGTATGACAGCCAGGTTGTCAACAGTAGAATGAACTGCTTGTATATGAATACAATACTGCCTTAAGATTCAAAGAGTTTAAATGGCTTACCTGTATAGAATGGTTAAAACACCGATTAATTAAAATCTGATGACGCTTGGACAGGCATGGATATCCGCGACCATTGGTTAAAAAGGACTGGCAAAATACCAAACAAAACCTTTATGACTATAGATATAACAATCAGCATTTTGAAACCTAATATTTGAAAAATTCAATATAGCCACAAGATGACCTTACATCAGTATTTATAATAGCTGCTCTAACAGACTCCCCAAACCACCGTCCTAAGGAATTTGCAGAAGGCATAGTACTCCTAATGAACAAGATTACCATAACAACTCAAATAACTTAGAAAATCAATGCGAATTAGTTCAACTAAAAAATTGGCTTAACAATTAAAATCATACAAAAATAATCAAAGGTTTGAGATACATTGTGGGTTAACCTGACATCACTTAGTTGCTATCACACTATGAGTATACTAGGCTAATGAACTAAAATATAGAATACTCACAAAATTTCCAATGCAACTGACAGTTGCCCGTGATGCTCACACAGAAGGCGAAATGTATTCCATATTTCCCAGGAGTCAACCTAAAATAGGATTCAAAAATCAAAATAAAGAACAAAAAACATAACATCGTAATTTCTTTACTATTTGCAACAAGCCCAAACTTTTAGGACCAAACATTCTACTACTAAATCAGTTGATGATACGGAAAGATATAAAATAAAAATGAAAAAAATAGGTAAACACCGTATAATGTTCATTCATTCCAGAGTCAGGTTTAGTTGTACATATGATTTAAAGCCTGATTATTCAGCAGCTTCGTCATGGAAGAGTTTTGAATAAAAAAATTAAAAATTAATAAACTCAAATGATGAATTCTTAAATTTTTACATCAAAAAACGTATTTTTAAAATACAGCAATCCCCAAAGATAAAACTAATAAAACTATGAAAGAAAACCGTTACAAGAATCAATACTTTTACCTAAATATTATCTAATACTAGGGGCCTCATTTACATTGCAGTGTTTGACACTTCAGATGAAAGTAATACCAAAATTATAATTAACTTCAAGCCTAACACATTGCAAAATGTAGCATGTTCAACCGAAGTACAAAACAAAATTAACCAAAATTTGCATTTGAGGCGTGATAGCAGCTCTGAGCTAACTTGAGAATCTACAACTACGAACTTGCTTCGTGAGAGAAAAATCTTGTTTCCACTAATACTTGCAAAAAATTTCATCATTGAAAACATGGGGGCATATTTGTAAATATCAATAAAAACAGGAAACAACATTTTCTTTACCCAAATAAGACCCAAATCCACATTTGAATTAATTCAATGGTACAGTACTTGAACCCAACCAAGATACAGGAAGTTAATTCATATATAAGAAAGGTGCATGGCATGTTTCTACCATATTTACTCACCAAAGTGGCAGCCTTTGCATCCAGAGAGTCATCATCGGGCTTCACCAAGGGAATTCTAAGCCACAACTGTTTTACAAAGTAAAAGAAACAATTAAACATCAAAGTGAAAAAATGACACTTGTGAAGGAAATACATGAATCAATCATCAAGTTTGAACTCCGAATGGCACCTGCATATTACTCAATCCATGTAAGATTTGATTCACACACCGTGCATAATTAGAACAAGAGGTTCCTTTAGGGGCAGGAAGCAGGCAAGCCTACAGTATATTAAAAGGAATTAGAAAAACCAAATCAATGTTACCAATAGAAAATGGCGGGTTATGGCTTCAAGCCAAAAATCCGCCATACAAACATGGTGTTGTGGCCTGCTGGCCTATGGTGACTGCCACAAAATATGTCATGCCATGACGACATGGTGCCGTTATGGTGGAAACTTGACAACATAGAACCAAATGCCACTCAATATGTAAAAGGCGTCGTTATAGTGGAAATAGAGTAATGACAACAAGCAGCTTTGTACCAAATACAAGCATGACATAACTTCATCAATAACAACAACAAAAATAGTAATAACAACAAAAACAACATATCCATAAGAAAATTATATTGCTTCATGCAAGGAAACTAAAGATGGAGAGTTTTTTTATTCAATAAAATAAGGATGTTTTGAAAACCAGACAAGAGTGTCTAATCCAACCATTTCAATTAGATACTGCCATTCAGTCTAATTTAACCAAAACCCTGCTAATTTCAAAACGAGTGATAAATGATAAAGAGCTAGTCAAAGTGTCAAATACATCATATAATTTTTAACTTTTCAATAAGAAAGTATTCATCAATTTCAAAACCACATTTTTAACCATGTAAAGGCAGTCACAAATTACAAAGGCACAAACAAGAACTTTTATTTATAATCTTATATCTTCACAAGGCAATTATTACGATCCTTTTATGTTAACTTCAAACTTTGAATTTGCTTACTTTATTAGTATTTTAGGTTACTTAATCGAAGTATATTATATTAATTATATCAACTATAAGTAATTAGTTGTTATTAGTTCGACCAAAGCTACAACTAATCCATAAAACAAGTACTCCCTTATTCATTGACCAAAACATTAAGGAATGAGATAAATTAGTAATTATGCTTAAGAATCGAGATAAAGCACTAATTTGAAAGTTCCTTCAACTAGGTTATAACAAAGCACACCTGTAATGAGAGATGAGAAGCCCAGGATATTTCTTGTTTAAGAGTGGTTTCAGAATCTTTTCTAAGAGTCTCGTCGTCAGAATCCAAGTCAACCCAAGAGCTGATTTTTCCTGAGTAAAATGCAACAAATTGCCTAATCACACAATTGAGAATATCAATATCTATAAAACACATAATTGAAAGATGTAAATGCATTCATAAATGACACTTTGAAGACAAATAAGCAAACATAAGATAGTATAATTTAAGCAACAAAAGAAACCATGATCATGAACAACTAAGAAGAATACTTTTGCAATATATCAAGCAAATAGAAGCAAAAACACTTTTTACACATGTGCAAAAGTCCTCCTTTAAACAAAAGAAGATTACAGAAATCATAATGAAATCAATATGCTTCCAATTTAGGTAGTCAATCGCGACGGCTCCCGGCGCGATCGCGCCGGGCGTGGTGGCGAAGGGTCTGGCCATGGCGGCACAGGAAAAGCAAGTACATGTGTGATCCAGACAAGTTCGTGGGTTGCGGGTTGGGAGTTCCCAAAGCCCAAAAACCTGATTTTTTTTCTTCCGGAAAAACCAATATTACCCTTCCATTTTAAAACATTTTGGAGGTACTTTTGGCTTCAGATTTCACTAACCCAAATTTCGCTTTCCCTTCTTACTCATTCACTTTCCCTTCTTCGTTGTCTTCTTCCTCGTTCTTCCTATTCTTCGTTCCTCCTTGCTGCTTTCGTTCTTCCACCACCAGCCGCACCGTCCAGCTTCAAACCATCGCGCCGCCTCCAGCTTCATACACCACCAGTTGCACCGCTTCGTTTTTTTTTTATCTTTAGTTTTTCTTTTCTATAGTTACTTACTTCCTTCTTTCCCTTAATTTTTCTTTAGTTTTTCTTTTCTTTTCTTTTGTTACTTAGTTTCTCTGTTCTTTTTTCCTCTTTGTCCTTTTCTACTTCCATCCCATTAATATTTTTTAATACTGTTATTTTATTATTTAATATTTAAATGAATTATTTGATTAAGACTTGGGGTTTTTTATTATTTGGTATGAATGATTATGAGTTTGAGATATTGTCTAATTATGTTTATATACTATTATTCATGTAATTTGTCCAAAAAAATAGAGGTAATCCCAGTATCTCGCAACCCGCGCCATCCCGGTTTCCGGAGTTGGCCGTGACACGCAGCTATCCAATAACACAACATTAATAAAGGTAAAATAAAAGGGATGACTTATAATGAAATAAGAATAAATCATAATAATAACATAATACAAAGTATATGTGTGTGGTACACTAATACTAAAAAAAATAGGCAACTCATACCAACTACGTGACTACTCCACTGGGATGGACTCAGGACCAAGTCTGACGCAGCAAATGGCAGGGCACCAGATCCCAAACTATTACTTTGCACTAAGCTTGGCCTGTAGGAAGGATCCATCTGAATTGTACCACAAAATCATATAAGCTAAATGGGTGGTAAGAAATAGCATGTGTTAACAGATCATTTAACAACATACAAAGTTATATTCAAAATGCATTGTTTAAATAATGTAGTCCAATAAGCTCTTAGAGCGAAACATCATTTAGACAGCTTCACAGGTAAAGCACAAGACAGTGTTACTTTGGGTAAGTCTACTGACCAGTCACATATTAATGGAAGCAGCTGCTTCCACATGACTGGCTAATTGGCTACCGTAGGAACGCATCTGAAGCAGATCAATACTTGAGAGACACTCCAATTGTAAAGAAGTGAAAACAGAATCAGAATTTTCAATTGACTCGAGAAAAGCTTTCAGACTATTAATCAGGATTTACTTAGGATTAGTTTGACATAATATTTTTTAAAGAGTTTTAATTGATTTGTTAAAGGTGTTTCAATTTGGCAAGCTGTTTTGAGAAGCTTTCACGTGAAAATCATTACGATAGATAATATTTTTGCTAAAATAATTATTGTAATTATATTAGACAAACAAAAATAATGTGTTTTTCTTCAACACAAAATATCTATGTTTTTGAATAACAAGATCACTTTTTTATAATTGCCTCAAACTGGCACTTAGCTGAACCAATACCAATTTAAAAGATATTAGAACATTCTAGATTGCACACAACAAATTTATACAAAACAGAATTAGTCAAAAAAAATGAATCTCGAAAAACAGTTCTTAGTGTCGTGAAATGTAGTTCAATAGAGCGATCCAGTGAATCTTGAAAAGCTCACTGTGGAACAGCTTCACTGGAAAAGGCTCATCGAACAGTTTCAATGTAGGTGAGCTTACTGACCACACACACATAAAGAAGCAACAGCGAAGTCGCAGTGTGAATGGCTAATTAGTCACCATAAACAATAAAGTGCATTATAAATTTCAATTATCAATTTATTAATCATATAATATAGAAAAATTAAAATGAACAAATGGTAA
Source organism: Cicer judaicum (assembly GCA_037974835.1). NCBI lineage: Eukaryota > Viridiplantae > Streptophyta > Magnoliopsida > Fabales > Fabaceae > Cicer > Cicer judaicum. The sequence continues at coordinate 4,564,628 of JBBPBS010000276.1, forward strand.
TCATTTTACAAAAAAATTGGAATTGTGTATGAAGAAGACGAACCAAAGGAGCAACGACAAAATCGAATCCTCCAGTGGAAAGATTGAACGAAAGAACTTGAGGCATATCATCGTCGAAGTCCGTTTCTACGCCGCAGAAACGAGCTTCGCTCTTATCATTTCCTCTATCTCCTAGAGGCATTTTTGATGGAGGAAGGGGTATTCGGAGCTAACTACAATTTGTAATTTATGATGAACTTAAAGGCTTTAATGCATCGCTTTCGAAGGAGAGAAACGAGAAATGAAGTAGAAGGTGGGGGTTTTGGTAGGGTTTTTGTAGAGGAAGATGATAACAGCTACCAGTACTACTCACTATATTACTAGGGTTTTTCAGCTTACAAAACGAGTGGGCTTTTAGAACTAATTAACCGTTCGTGTTTGGACTCCAAATAACTAAGCCCAAACTGGAGACACTAATCTGGAATGATCGGTTATCATCTAATCACTCCCTTAATTTAATTTTTCTTTTAAGAAGTATGATCCTTTATTTTTACTAAATTTACACTATTGATTTTTTATTTTAAAATTTAATAATTTTAATATTTTTTAAAAAATTTAAATTGAAAAATAATAATTTAACATATTTTAAATAATACAATATATCATTTTACAATATAAAATAATCCAAATATATTAATAATTTTTATGTGTTAGTTAAATAAAATAAAATAAAATAAAAAAACATTTTACATCAATGTATCCTATCCTATGTTCGAGCGTATGTGTGATATATTTAGTTTATTTATGTGTTGGTTAATAATTTTGTTGTCAAAAGAAGAGGAGGAAATGTACATATTTAAAAAATATATTTTAACATAAACGATTTTTTTTTAATCATTCATTCATGATATATATGTATAGATATTTGTAGATACATGAGGAAATTGTAATACCCACGTAATGGATATAAGTGGTCACGTATATCAGTTTTTATTCATTAAGACTTATAGCATATGACTACTATTTGTGTTTATGTAATCTATATTGGCATGTCTAGTTAATAGAATTTCTACAAAAGTTTTCACTATTAAAACAATTGAGGTTAGATAAGATAGTACCTCGAGAGCACCATAAATCAAAGGCATAAATAATGTTTACCAACGAAATTCATATAATCGAAATTCAATCTCAAATAACTAATGGGAAATAAATTGATCAGTCATTAAGTAAAATAAAATAGTGCATATTATTTTTAGCATTTCGTTTGATTGACGAGATAAAAAAATTTGATAGAATATGTCTATTGTATATTATTGTAATTGAATATTTAATAAAGTAATATAATATGGTAAATTATTCTTCAATAATATATTTTATTATATCTCTTTAATTAAAAAAATTATTTTAAATTTAAATTCAATTCAAAACCAACAAAATATGACACAAACAATAGTTTATTTATTTGCCTTTTTAAAACATACAAAATTAAATTTTAATAAAATACAACTATAAATTTTAAAATAATAGAACTTAATATTAAATTTTAAAATGAAAGATTAATAATTAATTTTAAAAAATATTTATGATTTTATGACATCTGTCTTTTTTTACAATTTAATTAATTATTATTGAAAATTATCTTTTTCTTTTACAGTCATCATTTTTTTATTCGCATGTAATATGTTTCAAATACTTTTTTAAATGAATATGTGTCAAATTTTTATTTAGTTTATCTCAAAAATTATTAACCACTAACCTATTTGGAATCTATTAAAAGCAAACAAAATAAGTCATAGTCATAACGAGGACACATAAATTTTACGTGGTGGAAAACATTATATATTTCTTTTAATCATTATTATATATAATTTTACTGTATTTGAATTTATTAGAATAACAAACACATTTTGGTAATACTGTTATAGGATAAAGTGACAAGGTGATTAATGAAGAAAAAAAAATTAAATTAATTAATTAAAAATACATTGAATGATCAATATGATTAATAAAAAGATATATTTATGTTTATTTTTGTAATTTAACACATTTAAAAACTATTGTAATAACATTCACACATTTATTTTACAAAAATCAAAATATAGTGGAAGACACAAATTATAATATATTTTTTTTGTTTAAGACGATTTGTTTTTTTTGATAATTTGTTTTGTGATGAAATTTTATGCGTATTGTATTTTCTCGTATTGAGAAAATATAAAAGATGAAGAAAAGAGTCTGATATTAAAAAAATTATATATAAATTCTATATTAAAAATATATAAAATTTTAAAAGAATCTAAAAAGAGTTATACACTTCATCTTATAAAATCAGTTTTGTAATGACGTTGTCTTATGCTTCCAAATGTTTTTGCAACAATGAGGGCCATTTGCTTAGGGCGAGAACAACTTGGTTTCCCAACATCCAGCTAGCAATGAGGTTTAAAGGAATGTGACTACTCATTTGTCCTCTATTTATATTCATACGATTTTAAATATATTATCGGAAGGTAGCTTCCAATAATTTATTTGAGTAAAAGTACACTATTTGAAGGTTTTCTTAATAATCATTTTTTGAAAAAATTATTAAATTATTTCCTTTTAAAACTTAAATATCAAACTACATTTTTTTTTAGTTATAAATCGTCATTTGGAATGACGAATTCGAAAGTCCAAGTTTCAAATGGCGGTTTTTAAAATAATTTCTTTTAAATAAAAAATCAATTTTGTTTTTTATTTTGATTGAATTAACAAAAATAATATATATATTTATATATATATGTATATAATTGATATAATTCATAAAAATACATAAATAAAAATTTTAAATTATATAGATTGTCCAAAGGTGACTATAACATTTGGATAGTGTTTTCGAGTATGACCATTTAACCGACATAGTCTACATTTTCTTATTAGTTTTTCTTTAACGTTCGTTTATAATATGGGGTACTATTTTGACGACCTTTTTTAATTCTTTGCATTTGAGGATTGTGATACAATGTTTCACCTTAATATGTGTGTCAATATCCTTCATTATGTGTGAGTGAAAACTTTTATTTGTATATGTTAAATACATTAACAACTTTGTATACGTCAGATAGAAGCACTAAATAGTTTTGACGAGCGTAAGAACATGCAGCTATGACATGTGAACAAGGAACATGTATAGCCTATATTTTTTTACAATCACACCATTTTATTTGAAGGTTGACTTCAAAATGACCAATTGGTTGTACCTCTCTTGGGTTAATTATTTCATGGACCATGAAATAATAATGATTTCGGTTGAATTGCATGACTTGGTGAGTATTAGATTTATCAACTTCATATTTAATATTGTCCATGCAATCGTTTATGTATACTCGACCATAAGCTAATGATGACTGATGTTGTTGTCCCTTTTTTGCATATAAAACTCTCAATCTATAGTATGTTGATTGTACCAAAGCAGATATTGGGAGATTGCGTGTACTCTCAAGCAATGTGTTGATTGACTCGAAAATGTTTGCTGTCATATGTCCTCACCGCCGACCTTGAGAATAAGCCATAATCCATTGTTATGGGAGGATATTATCGATCCATCTTAAAGCCTCTGGATTTGCCATCTTGATTTCATTACGGTAATATTTGAATGATGGCTCATTTAATGCATATTCAGTTAAAAATGATTAAAAATTATCAAATATGATAAAGTGATAAATAGAAAATATACTTAAAAGAATTAGATCATTACTCATACAAACAAATTTTCTTTAAAGTTCCTTGTTCCTAAACTCTCTCGTGAAATTTTATGCAATGTGTCGGATGCAGTACACATGTGTTGACGGAGGATCATACCAACCATTATTTGGATTATAATAAGCACTTTTAATGGATTCATGTTTATCTGAAATCAAACAAACATCAACTTGATGTGTTACATGCCTTCTTAGATTTAAAAAAAAAATACTCCAAGCACCCCATGTCTCTCCTTTCACAAGTGCATAAGCAATGGGAATTGTATTTTTTTTTTCATCTTGTGCAATAGCAAGCAAAAGAGTATCTTTGTACTTGTCGTACAACCAAGTTCCATCCTCTAAGATAAATGGTTTACAAAATTTAAACCCTTATATGTACAGAGGGAAAACCCATAATAGTCGTTTAAAAAATTTTGACCCCTGTAGTAGAGTATTATTAGAATATGCAAGTGAAACTTGCATTATCACAATAGTTCCTAAAATAAATGTTTGCATAGCCAACAACCGCCTTGGAATGTCATCGTAAGACTTTTCCCAGTTTCTATAAATCGTTTCGATGGCTTTATTCCTTGTCATCCATGCATTTCTGTAGGTGACTGTGTAGTTGTATCGTTCCTGAATATGTGCAATTACCACATTCTCTCTAATTGACGGATCAACTTTCAAAACGACTTTATGCTTTCGCATATGATGTTAGGGTCAAGTTTGGTATGTTCCTCTGACATAGAGATGTTTGTGCAATTGTGGGGGCCCTTCAAATGGCCAATCACTCATTGCTTACTTTTTTGGCTTAATGAAGCCATGCATTTGAACAAGTATTGTGGTTTCACACATTTAATTACATACTTGTATTGAACATATTGCACTATACGGTAATTAAGGGAGTGTTTTATGTGATAATGCTTAATTGTAAGTTGACAATCTGGTTTGCTATTAAACTTCATTCCAATCTCAAAAGATGCATATAATGGAGATGGTTCATCATATGGAATATGAAATTCGGATGATTGGTAAGCATAATCCCAGTTTAGATTACGCATATGGAATAGTGGATCGTATGCCGTTTTAATTACATGAGGTTCTGGCTCTAGATCATCGCCATTGTCATCGTCCTCGTCAAAGTATGTTTCTTCTTCACTCTCCTCACTTATCTCTTGTTGATCAAAATTGGACATATCATCTGGTGGAATATACAGTTCAGGTTCATGTTCAGATGTTTCAGCCTGGTCAAAATATAGTTTGGGTTGGTAAGATTCATAATTTTGAAAAGAATAAATGTTTTGTGTTTGAAAATGGTATTCATGGTGAGGTGTGGTTGAGGATGATGGTTGACCAATCTCGTATAATTACCCTCCTCAAACGTGACATATAACTCGATAGATCTGAGTTACAACCACTGTTTATGAACATCAAACATTAGTTCAACATATTCGTTGTCTTCAACATTTAACAATTTATAATGAACTAGCCTTTGTCCAAATGAGATAAGGTGTCGAAAAATTATATTAAACACATTCTTATTTTCTAATTTCAACTTTGCTTCAATTTTTTCTTCATGTAAGCAAGGTTGCATCCAAAATGAACTCGAATAGCTTTTTTCGTCACTTTTGAAATATTTACCAATATCTTGTCTTTCACATATTTCACCATTGTAATAAATCAGAAAAACTATATTTTTTGGTGCCATTTATATGAAAATGAGATATTGATAATGATACGAAATGCAATGAAAATAATATATCATACTTATAGACAACCAATTGTGATACATGCAATGTTGTCAACACTTGTGATACATTGCCCTTGTGATACACTTCCATTCAGACGTGCATGCATGGCCTTACAAGTCGCCTTTCCCAGAGGCGACCTCGTGACACTTCCTTTGGCAAGTCGTCATTTCAAAAGGCGACCATGAAAAATGCTTTGAGAAATCGCCTTTCCAAATAGCGATTTAGATGGAATCAGAATATGAATATATTCTCACGTTGGGAAGTTGCAAAAATGTGATCAGTCTTCTCATATTCAGTCTTCTCCATCCAATCTAATCCTTGCTATCATGTTCAGTCTTCTCCATCCATAAGTGTTTATTTTCAAAGTGTTTGTTGTGTGAAGTCATGCATAATATTTTATTGGTCATTCAAAGTGCTGTCTTGTTTATAAATAGGCGAAGTTTATGATCGTATTTATTCACTCTTCCACTATTTACAACTTCACTCTTCCACTCTTCATATTTCTTCTTTGCTCTTTATATTTCATTTAAATGGCATTGTTACGAAATGATGATAATCACGTATCAGCGCTACACCACATTCAAAATAATGTAAGCAATATAATATTTTGTTATATTTTTAATATTTGTTTATATATTTTATACTGGGTTTCATTCTAAAATATAGTTTTATTATAATTCTTGTAATTATAGGATTCATCTCATTTTAATATCTTCAAATATATTTTTATTCTTTACTTATTACATGATTCGTCTCAAAATTTAAAATCACTTAGCCATAAACACATTGCACCAAATTCTTTAATAATTCCATTGTTGAATCAAGTCGGGTTTGGTAACCTATCACAAATAAAAAGTTATAAAATTGACAATTAATTTATTATTGTTTTAGTTGAAAGATGGAGACCCGAAACTCACACGTTCATCTTCCAACAGGTGAATGTACCATAGCATTAGAAGATGTTGCGTTGCTACTTGACTTACGTGTTGGGGGTAAAGTTGTAACTGGATCAATTATGGTATCATGGTCAAATGATTTCTTAGATTTGTTAGGAGTCATGTCACCTGAATCTCAAATAAAAGGAAATTTTATAAAATTAAATTGGCTAAGAGAAACATTTTCGATGTTAACTCCAAAATATCTAATGAAGAAATAATTATACATTGTATGACATACATTTTAGAATTGATTGGCGGCATATGAATGCCTGACAAATCTCATAACATAATACATATTATGTGGTTGCACTTGTTGAAAGATTTGCGAGAGACGGGAGAATAAATTTGGGGTTCAGCGTGTTTGACAACACTTTATAGAGAATTGTATCGTGCATTTGAACTCGATGTTATGTCGATAAGTGGATGTTCACATCTACATTAAATGTGGGCATGGTACCATATGTCATTTCTTGCACCATTATGTAATTTTGAGTCTCATTTTCTGTTTGCAAAAAGGTAAATATCAAAAAAGTTAAATATTATATTTATAAAACTATTAATTAATCTACTAACATTCAAATTTATTTTCGTTGATATTGTGGAAAGAGTAAGAAATTTGGCGATACATCTTGTTATAATACCGATGGATATCAATAAAAATTTGATCTCATGACCGTTAACGATGTAATATATTAAAACATTATTTTATTTCTATTATTTTGTTTTTCTTATGCATATATTGCTAACAAACTTATTATATATCAGTTTCTCTGTAGGTCATATCTACGTCTAACATACGATAATCCAAAAGACAATTGGCTATGAAATGCATCTATATATTTGATTTATTTCTACATAATAGAAATGCCTCGAACTGATAGTGTGAGACTACAATTTGGATTACCTCAAAAAATACCACATCATCCGAGGAACATGAGAAAGTATCACAAGGTAGATTTGCAGAAACAAGTTGACTATAGTTGGACATTATTCTACGAAAATGAGAACAAACAGTGGAATGAACGAGATAATCATATTCTTCATGATCAACCTCTAAATGTTGAATTTAAACTAAGTTATAAATATATGGTTTGGTTTTGCAAAAATTCTAAACGATATATTTATGTAGAAAACCAATTGGTTGATACTCATGTCAATCCACCCCAACCTCCACCGTAATCTAGCCAATATTTTTTTCAATAATTAATGCCTCGTGACACACAACATAACAAAATCAATATTATACACCAACGCCTCGTGACACTCAACCGCCTCCTAATACTTTTACCTACACACCACATCCTCATACTTTAATCCACATACCACATCAAACTTACGGGTTCACGCCAGGTGAACAATTTATTTTTTACAGCCAATAACCACATCAAGAAGACAATCGTCGACTATCATTTGCATCAAGCAAATAAAATTGTTGTATAATACACATGAGTCCGCTACCCATATACTTAATAATATCTGTCAACAAAACTTTCAAATTTCAAGTTTTGGAAATGCATATGCTCCGTTGAATCAAATATTCAACTGGACTCAAGGTGGAAGTAATTTTTCTGCAGCACTTCCTCCTAGACATCTTCAACATAAAGAAGACGAAAATTAAGAAGAAAAAGAAGAACAAACTCATAATGTATCAATGCGTCGTCAAAATCTCGTATATGCGAGAAAACATCGACAATGTAGTACTGAAGGTCACCTTCAACATTATATAATTTAAAATTTTATTGTAATTTAAATTTTTTATTTATTTATTTTTTTGAATTATATATATATATATTATTTTTATTATTTCAATCAAAATTAATATATATTAAAATCTTTTAGAAAATTGCCATTTAAAACTTAGGTTTCTTAAGAAGATCGCTGTTTCAAATGGCGATTTATAATTAGGCTAACTTAGGACATTATTTTGCGGGCTATGAACATCTATCTCACTTAAAAGGAAATTGCTGTTTGACTTAGTGAATTAGGTGTAGCGCGTATAACTATTGGGCTGGGCTGGGTAGTGGACAATATCTACAGTACTTCCAACGATGAAATTGAATTTGGCACAATTTTGAAGGTGTATACCTCTCTTATAAATTTAAGTTTGGTTCCAAATTTTAGAAAATTTTAACCGTCACTTTTATACTTATATCCCCACAAATGTATGAACATGTCAAAAATATCTTTATTTTCTTTACCATTTCATCATTTTTGAAATCAATAAAAAGATTTTCGGTAAATAAATGTTTTTTGATAATTTCTAAAAAATTATTTAGATGAATTATGGTACATATAGTATTTTCTGAAAAACTTTTTACAAGTTTTAAAGTATTTATTAGAAAACTCAAAAAAATATTTTTGAAACATTCTTCAAGTTGTGTGATACAAAAGGTATTTTCAGAAAACTTCATACACACAATTTTTTTAATATATTATAATTAATAATTAATACATCATAAATATTATTAAATAACGTTACACCATAAATAATTAATATACCCATAAATAATAATTAATAGATAGTGTGTGAGCTCACTCTCACTTTGGTCTTGGTACCTCTTCATTCTTTTCGTGTAACTTTTGATCCTTAGATAGATATATGAGTATGCTCCTTCAAGTCGTCGCGGAACACCATCCACGAAGCATCCATAGATGGTCACATATTCTTGCTACAACTTTGCGGTCTCTACCTCTAGCTCTAACTATCGGAAAAAAATTAGTTAAATCAAATGAATTAAATAAATATTAATATAATAAAAAATCAAAATAAAAAAATTAATTTAAAAATTATTAAAAAAAGAATCAAACAATTACCGAAAAATTTGTGAATTAAGTTTTCCAATAACTAATTTGTCGATAATGTATTTTTTTTTGAAAAAACTTAAAGTAAGTTTTTTTTGCTAGTTTCAGATAACTTTAAAAATGATTTCTTGAAGTGATGTTCTAAACCAGTTATGGACCGAAAAATTAAAAAAAAAAATCCTGAAATAAAGATTTTGTTGAAATGAATAAATAGCCATTTTTACTTTATAGGAGAGTAAGTTGGTGTTTTCTTTTATATTTTGCGATAAATGTTTCCAAATTTTATGATAAATTTTATGGAGACAACTAAATTTTGTCGCTCCTAAACTTGCATGAGGGATTAGGTTGTATGTTAGTCGCCGATTTTGTACCATCATGTAATATTAAGGTCCACACACACATATATATCTATAAAAGAGATCTAGAGAATTACTCCAAATCGTGACCTTTGATCTTAATATTGACTAATGGATGTGATTATTTACTACTAACCCCCAGCATAAGGTGTTTTTTACTCCTCCTAAATAGTCTGTAAGACGGCACTGACTACAATCTCCTAGAACCTGGGATACTTATGAACTTGTTATATCCCTACAGTGTAAACATTCAAAAGGGACCAACCACGTGACATAATGCTGCCTTGTCCTTGAAATAAAACTACGTTTTAGAAATAGAGTCAATGTCAAGAGACTATTTCATTTCATTAACAACAATGTGTTCCTTCTTGAACCACAATGAAAATTCATAAAAGAGAATAACCTCGTAAAGTATCTAAATCCATATATTCCACCATATAATTGAAACAATGACAGCATAACAATGTAGTATGATGTTTGATGTTTTTACTTCGACTTTATTATATTAACACACAGGCTTTAACGCTTCCATTCATTCCGGTTCTTATATGGCTATATCTGCATTATAACCGTCTGTTAAGATTCTACTTTCGCCCTTAACTTCGTCGAAATAATCCTCCCGGGCATTGTCCGCTAACATTAGGGCAACCAACCAAAAGAGGCACGCATCAAGTGATAAAAAGGCACCACCTCCAAGGAGTCCAGTTTTAGCTGTAGGACAAGCATAGTCGGCATCAAGATGTACTTTGCGTGTAAGGTGAATCTGTTCTGTTATTGTAGGCCATAACAGCATAGTTACAGCCAGTCCAGTTGAAAACCTAAGAAGAAAAACACCATTATCAGTAAAAAAAAAAAAATCATTCGGCGGAAATGAGAAGATGGAGGAGATATAAGGAAGTATAACTGGCAGAAGACCTAACAATGGACCGTAAATTGAATTCTGTAGGCTATATATGTGTGTTGGGAGGAGGATTCAATATTTATAAAATGTATTAAACGATGTCAGTCAATCTAGTACATAATATTTTATATCAAGGCTGCCAAGTGCCTGATGTTAGGTGTATACAAAGGGCATCTAGAATAGATTGCCAACACAGATTCATGCAATCACACAGTCACGCAAAGCCGACCCTTTGGTCAAAATTGGACGACACAAATTTCAAGCTCAGAAAGTCAAATTTTAAAAATAATTCAAAAACTGCATAAAGTTAGACAATCAAAATAGTTTGACTATGAATTTGTCAACTATAGGGAATCCAAATCTATACTAATGATCATCGGATAAGTACTATTTTTCTGTGCCAACAGAGAATATGCATATTCTGCAAGAAGTTAATCAAGTAGCCAAAGGCTAGTGAAAAGAAGCTTGTCAGATTCAGGACCTTTCAAATACTCTGGGTTTGCTTGTGATTTCATTGTAAGTCAGCTTGTGGCGAATACATTGTTTTCACAAGTTGTTTCTAGTCATGTTCTAGGGGTTTAGCCCCTTTTATTGCAATAAAATAAGCAAAGAAGAAGCATTCTTCATTTCATCTAAAATTGTTTGGTTTTAGTAGTAACCAACACATTAGCTTTGACAAAAACAGACCCATCTTGTATTAAAAAAACACAAGTAAAAAGATTTTCTCATTCAATGAATCAACCTGAAATGATTATGATTAAATCTTACTTCTATGATCAAATAGATACTTGAAAATGTAATCAGAAGAAGGCAAAAAAACAAAGAATAATGATTAAGGAAGCAGTACTTACAATGCAACATTGAAGAAAACCAAGAAACTAGTGTTTTTAAAGAGAACCCCTTGTGGAACAGACTTTCCTTTGTAAGGGTAAAACAGGGAAAGATATCCAACCACCGTTGATCCAATGAGAAATACAACAGAAAGATAACCCAATGCAACAGTTGGATCAGACGGGTACTTGCACGTGACACCATTCTTCACAGGTACTGGTGTGCCAGATCCTGGCTACAATTCATTTTCAAAAAAATACAAAAACACATGTTCAGAATTTTAGCTTACAAAAATATACAACACATTCGTTTCCATTTGAGTAGTCAAAATTGATTCTAACTAAAAACTGTATAAATAAATTTGACATGTTTGATTGTTTAGTAAAATTAATTCTTAATTCAAACTAGAATTTGTAACTTTTGTTTCCAGAATTGATTTTGAACGCAAATTTATAATTAAATCACTGTACATTTAACAATTTTACAAAATCAATACATTCAAAATAACTAAACCCAAACACAGTATTTTTCATCAACGGAATCTTGAATTTCTAATTTGCCGTCAAACATGAAACACACGAGATACTTCGAAAGTCAAAAGTTAATAAAGTAACTTAGATTTGCGCATAGTGAAAGATGACTTTATAAAATAAATTTAGCCTTTTGTGATAAAAAGTTTATACTGTAGTAAAGCCGAAGAGGATAATTGAGGGTAGGGTGGGGTAGGGTTGAGTCCAGATTTAATTTCATGAAAAAGTAAAAACTAAAAATCCAATTCAAAATGAAAATAGGTCAGAATAAATTATAGAAAAGTTTGGATGAATAACAATAGTACCTTCTTGTTTTCGGCTACAACACCGAGTATGAAAGAAACGACACCAAATAATGAAACAAGGAGAGCCATTTGTTTGATGGTGGCAGCCATGACGCACTGCGAAAAACAATTTAATTAGTAATTAAAAGGGGAAAGACGCAGTGATTTGAAATAATGAAAAGAAAATCAAACAGTGATGTTTTGACCTTAGAGGAGGAGGAAGAGGAGAATCGGAATTAAAAAAAAATAAAAAAGGGAATCGTTGATTACTCACACAAGATTCCGAGCACTAATGAAGAGTAAAGACGAAATTACGTTATTATGTATGAATGGATGGGTGCCAACTGTAGATTACGCGGGTTTCCTGTTTCGTCAACTTCCTAAATCGGAATCACCGTTTCTACCGCTCGAATCTTTTTGTTTATAATAGAATAGTGGCAGAATCTATATATTAATGCATCACACTTATCACTAGGGTAAACCATTTTTCAACTCAACCAAACAATTTTTATTAATTATCTATCTCCTTAAGTTTTTGTTTAATTTATAAATTTTTTTATTTTAATAATCTCACAATTGTATTTGTTTTATAATTATAAATGTTTCGTTCTATTATTTTATTTATAGATAAAAAAATTATATAAATAATATATACATTTAATTTAAATTTGACTTAAATTAACTTTTTACCAACTTCGATTGGTAGATTTTAAGTTGAAAGAGTAAAATATAAACAAGAAGGAGTATGTACGTGGACTAATATTTGATCTATATACTTATTTTTTATGTTTTATAAATAAGGAAATATATTATTGATATATTGAGAACAATAAATTATTTTTTTGATCTCAAGTTATAAAATGCTTTTACAATTTAAGTAAATTAATGAATGCAATTAATTTTTTATTTTGAATAAATTATGACCGGATTTATAAAGTTATTGTTAATTAATATTGTAAAAAGGATAAATTAATAAAATTGGAAAGAGAGAATACTAAATAGTAAATAATGTAATAGGAAAAGAAATATTAACATATGTATATTGATATCGTATAAATATTTTTAATTTACATAAGAAAACAATTCATTATTTGAGATAATATTTTTTTTTAAATTACAATTTTTTTATTTTAAAAAAATAATAAATTTTATTATAATTAATTCACACAATTTTATTTTAAATTCAAATTCATAATAAAAGTCATTTGAACTATGACTTCAAAACCATAATCATAATTACATTTAATCTCGCTAATTGTCATATGTTGTTGAAGATTTAATTTTTCATTTTTACAAATTAATCTCGTAATTATTTTTAGAAACAAAATAATATTGATGGCTCTTACAATTTACTCCCTTCGTCCCAAACTTACCTCCCTTTATGAAAAAATGTGTCCCAAAAGTTATTTATAATATTAATAAAATATTAGTATTTAATTTCTTATCGTACCATTTATTATTACGATTTATAATTTTCTCTTCTTTCTATTATAATTTATCATTTTATTCCATAATTAATTAATTAATGTACATAAAATAATTATATTTTTAATTTATATAAAATAGTTGAAGTAATATTTAATTTATAATTTATAATTTATAATGAAGTTTGTGTCCCGTTAACGCACTAAGTATTTTGAAAATTTATGTGCCAAAATATGTAAAGTGATCTAAAAATTTGACATTTAATATGTATACAATATTTATAAATAATAATTAATTAATTAATTAATTAGGATTTATGCACCTAAACCAACTTGTAGCAACATTATATATACACGCTATGGTATCTAATAATCATCAAGTATCAAAAAATTAGATTGAGATAAAATAAAATCCTTACTCAATTTTCAATTAATTTTGCAATTATATTTTTTAAATTAAAAAAAGTAATATTCATCTATTTAAATTTATAAAAATTACATCAATTAAGATACATGCCTGACGAGATAAATAAATAAAACTAAATAAAAAATAAATTTATATAAAAATCAATTAATTAAATAAAAGAAAATTTGAGTAGGAAAAAAAATGATCTATACGAGATATTCTAGACCAAAAATAGTCCATAGCAAATAAATTTAAAACGAATTGCAGATAATCTAACCCAAGTAGATAACTGATTTAATTTTAATTTTTGGATAAAACTATTAATTGAGCTAATTGAAAAGTATAAAATAACATAAATAATATATTTTTAAAATAAATTAAGACAACGAGGGTGATAATAGAATACAAAATTGAAATACTATAAACATAAACTGAAGTAATACTTCAAGTAGTTTATAAAAAAGAAACATATTACAAATTTAAATTTAAAAAGAGAAGTTATAAACTCATAAAAAATAAATATATGTTAACAGTTAAATATACTAACTTAAACCTTATAAATTAATTTAACAACTTTTAAAGACAACAGATATTGCATGAGATGGGACAATTCATTGTCAACTGAATCAACTTTCATTTGACATATTATATTGACTAATTTTATTGAGGGATAAAAGTTACATATTACCTATTCTAAATTAATATTTTGATCCTTGATCCATTAAGTATTCTTCTTTCATTCGGGTCCCTTAGCCATAGTTCCATTAAATAATTTAATTTTTCTTGTTAGTTTTGAGCTCTATCCATTAAATCAATCTTACTTGTCAAAAAAGTCAATTATTTATAATGTTTAACTAATTCATATAAAAGTCAAAATTATAATTTTAAAATTTTTAAGTTTTTTCTTCTCATTTCTCATTTTAGAGTTCTTATCCTTCACGAAATATTATAACAAATCATAAATTAACATAATAAAAAACATAAATAGATCAATAAACAAATAACAAATCAAAAAAATTAAACACATATATAGAACATTATTTAAAAAATAAAGAACATTTAATCAATCACGCACAATATCTCGTTATTCCTTCAAATATTAAAAAAAAAAAACATAAACCACAAATTAAATAGAAATAAATGGTATTTGTCTCCAAATTAAAGAGTTGAGAAATCCTAAAAATCAATAAAGAGGAGATTAAATGGTACACGTAGACTAGTGCGATTTATCTTGCAATAACACGTATCATAATACATACGGTGCATGAGTTATACTTTAATCCTTTGAAAGTTTACAATATGACTAAAATTATTGAAATTAAATGTAAGTTATTACCTGATAAAAAGATTCTCATAACCCGAACCCATCCCCTCCCCTCCCCCAAAAAGATAATCCCAGACTATAAGTAAACATTAAGACATTTATTCAAAATTTATCATATAGATAGTTTTTGTTGTTACAGACACCCACATGTGGATAGTTGTTATCAAGTGCAATCACGACTCAATATGTTTAGAAGTATTTAAATAATTTTTTTTTTTTTACATACATAAGTCTTTTTTAACTATGAAATAATAACACCAAAGTTTTCAATCAAACAAAAATAAATACAAAATTAATTGATTACACGTGTATATATATATATATATATAAATAAGAATTTTCAATTATCAATTATTATTTGAGGCCACCACAAAAGACGAAACTATTAAAAAATTAAGTTTGTTAAGGTCAAACAACACAAAATATGTCATTTGTAAGGGTTTAAATCGCCATAAAAAATGAAATAAAAAAAAAAAGTTTGTAAGAGGTTATGTGGTCACAAATTGTCTCATTTGTGGGGCTTATACCGCTACAAATGTGTTACTTTATTAATTTTTTTTATAAAATTCGAAATTAATATTAAAAAATGATGTCAGATCTAAAAAATTCATATTAAAATAATTTAAAAATTAAAAATTAAAATTAAAATAAATATTATATATAAAAATAAAAATTAAATAATCTTAATATTAATTAAATTACTACTACCAAACAAAATAATAAATTCCAAAATTAATAAATTATTTCATATAAACAAAAATTTAAACACGCCATAATTAAATAATAATGTATAATAAATTCATACAAACCAAAAATAAAAGTAGCAAATACTATTCAAATACATCAATCATGATATATAATAATCCTCTCATCATTAGTTTCAATCTCTTCATCGTTATTTGATAAAATATTACCTTCAAAAGTAATATTATTTATTGTTGGAGACAACATATGATTTGAAATTGAAATTCATCTTAAAGTACATGAGCACTAGTCGATGTTTTATATATATAAGTTATTTTATTTTTTAATTTTAATATTTTGTTATTAATATCTACAAATTACTAAATAATAAATCATGACATATTTTATATAATGATGAAGAGATGGTAAAAGTATATAAATTTTTGTTCAAAGTCAACTACAATTTGTTGTAATCACTAACAATAAATATTAATATTATTAATTTTAATAATATTTTTTTAATAAATAGTTACTTTAAAACCAATAAATTTTATATTTGTTTCAAATATTATGTAAACAACATAAGATTGAAATATAATAACATATAAATGCAAAAA
>JBBPBS010000276.1:4584042-4608348 GCA_037974835.1 Cicer judaicum
TTTTTAAAAAAAAATTAAAAAATAGATTTATTGATTCACATGATAATTTCAAAAAAGAATAATAAATTTATGAAATTTTCATTTTGTTTTAAGTTTTAAATGTTATGAATTTGAATTTATAAATTATAGATTTAAAAATTTATGGTCTTAACATCATAAATTTAATGAGTTTTCTGTGTTTTTAAATTTAATAAAATATAAAATTTAGAGTTTATGAGTTTAAAGATAAATAAGAGAAGAAATAATAAAATTTAATATTTTTTAACAGACATTATCGAAAATGACTAATATAACTAACAAAAATATAGTAAAAACATCAAAATAAAATAAAAAATAATTAAAAAACTAAAATATAATATAAAATTAAATTAAATAATTAAAAGAATAATTTAGCGTTTAAAAATACTTCACCCAAAAAAAATCACGAGTACAAAATATTTGTTGGTAATCACAATAGCAACTAGGCCCAGGCTCCTGTTACGTTTTTTTTTTATTCTTCTTTTTCTTATATTTTGTTTGTTATTTTGGTTTTGTTTTTAGGGCTTCGTAGTGGAAAGTGTTGTTTAGGGTTATAAGCAACCGGGTCGAATATCTCCGGAACCTTCTGATCCATAATTCGGTGTTCTCTTTTATTTTCTAACTCGTATTTTTTTTTTTCATTCGCTTTCATCATCTTCTTTCTTCTTCTTCTTCTTCTTGATTCATATAAATTCACATAAACTACAATATCAATATATAGATAGAAGAACACATTCATATAAAAAACACCAAGAACAAAAACAATAACAAAAAAAAATCGTTATCATTAATTAAAATTAATATACCTTTGTGTGTTATTATTATCTGTGTCGCCGCCGATGGATGATAATCAAGTGAATCAAAACCTAGTTGAACCGCCACGTGAGGAAGAGGAGCAACACGAAGAAGATTCTTCTAAGATGGAAGAAGAAGAGTTGATTGCCAAGGTTAATAAACTCATGGATAAAATCACTTCTTCTCCTGATAACCCTAAACCCACCGTTCTTCATGCTCTTGCTTCAATTCTTGAAACTCAAGAGTCTCGGTATGTTTTCATAATTTCCGTTTTCTATTTTTTTTAAGAACTTGTTCTTTTGTTTTTGAATAATTTTAGAGCCGTTGATGTATGTATGAATGTATTTGTGTATTGTATTATTTTCACAAATGATTAGCTTAGACTCTGAACGAATACTGTACTTAACTTTATTTATTTAGTTATGTAATTTCCTTGTGTTTTTTGTTAATAATTTATTTTTGAAATGTAGATACATGGATGAGAATGGTCATTCTTCTTCTACTAATGCCCGTGCTGCCCATAACATTGGCCGCCTAGGGAGTATAATTCGGGTATTATTATTATTATATGGTATTTTTTAATTTTGGGTGTGAGTTTTTTCTATGATTATTAAATTAATGAGGTTGTAATTTGGCTCTTGTGACATTCTCCACAGGAAAATGATGATTTCTTTGAGTTAATATCTTTGAAGTTTCTGTCAGATAACAGATTCTCCACTTCTGTTAAAGCTGCCGCCTCAAGACTTCTCTTGTGTTGTTCTCTAACTTGGATTGTAAGTTTTTTTTTTATTTACCGTTTTTCTGGCTGGCTTTTGTGAATTGTTTGAATAATTTTCTTTATACAATGGGTGTTTGTGTCTTATGAATATGATAAACTTGAAATGGACAGTATCCTCATGTTTTTGAAGAACCGGTCCTTGAGAACATAAAAAATTGGGTGACGGATGATAATACTAGATTGTCTGGTGAGGAGCAAAATCTCAAGCGTGATCTGGGGAGAAAGGAGGTCTCAGATTCTGAATTGTTGAAAACCTATTCTACTGGACTCCTTGCTGTGTGTTTGGTCGGGTATGCTATGTTACTCAACTGATAAGCTGCTATTTGTTTTAGATTTCGTGTGCAGAAGTTTTACTTACTTCAGTTCTTTTATTTTTTCTCCGAGGCGATGCTGGTAGTCTTGCTTATTCCTATTTGTTTGGTTCTCATTTTTCTTATTAAATATTGAATTTTTTCAGCGGCGGTCAAATAGTGGAAGATGTACTAACATCTGGTTTGTCAGCAAAGCTCATGCGTTATCTTCGATCGCGGGTGCTGGGTGAGACAAGTGGCAGCCAAAAAGATATAGGTCATTTATCAGAGAACAAACATTCATCTGGGAGTACTTCAGTGAGAGGTAGAGATGATGGCCGTGGAAGGTTGCGACAGCTCCTGGAATCGAGTCATTTAGACGATAAAAGGATGGTTGAAGAGAGATCCTTAGATGACCAAGCTCTTGAAAGAGGTCAGGATAGAAGTGTTAGTGGACAAGCTTGCATAGATGGTGAACCAGCTGATGGACTCAGCGAAGGTGCTGATGTCTGTGAGATTGATTCTGATGGGGAGGAGAGATGGCACTGTAAAGATATTCGTGATGGAAGGATAAAATATGGTGAGCATGAAGACAATGCTAGAGACGACCCTTCAAGGCGGCGTGCTAACCGTGGATGGGGAAGATCTAGAGCGAAAGGAAGGGTCAATGAAGGGGTGGTAGAAAGTGAACCTGTTTTGCAATCTGCTGGTTCCGGCAGCCGACTAGGACAGGGGCGGAATGGTAGAGATAGGAGCTTGTCAAAGAATGCTGATGTTAAGCGGGGGCCTGATTCTAAGAAGACCCTTATTAATACCATTTCCGAGGCATTGGCTTCTGAAAGAGAGGATACTGATGATTGTTTCCAAGAATGCCGTATTGGAAGTAAAGATATCTCTGATCTTGTTCGGAAAGCTGTCCTAGCTGCTGAAGCTGAAGCTAGATCAGCCAATGCACCTGAAGAAGCTGTCAAAGCAGCTGGCGATGCTGCTGCTGACCTTGTTAAAACTGCAGCTTCAGAGGTATGCTGGAGTGCGTGCATTTTCTTTTCTCATGTCAAAAAATTATACGTTGTGCAAATGTATTTGTTTGTGCACGTGTCTTTACTTCAGAAGTTACACTAAAAACTGAAATGATAAAATGTTTTATTTCTTGTGTTTATTCAGGAATATAAATCCACCAATGATGAAGAAGCAGCTGTTTTAGCTGCTTCGAGAGCTGCAACAACCGTTATTGATGCTGCATCTGCTGTTGAAGTTTCAAGGTATGTACGAATATAATTATGAATATAGAGTCCTTACACAAGCAATTGTCAGAGAAGTTCTTTTAGCCTTGGTGACAATGTTCTTCCTGGGTTGGTCGCAGGAGCTCTGTCTGCATCAATACTGAGACAGAGAAGGTTAGTCACAGAGAAACAGAATCTAGTGACAACGTTCAAGATTGTTTCATCCCAGATGGTCAATCACTTGCACAATTGAGGGAAAGATATTGCATCCAGTGTCTTGCTTTACTTGGAGAATATGTGGAAGTTCTTGGACCTGTATTACATGAGAAGGGGGTTGACGTGTGTCTCGGACTGCTGCAGCAAAATTCTAAACATCAGGAGCCATCCAAGGTTGCTTTCCTGTTGCCTGATATCATGAAGCTGATATGTGCTTTGGCTGCCCATAGGAAATTTGCTGCACTCTTCGTGGACCGTGGGGGAATGCAAAAGCTGCTTGCTGTCCCTAGAATGGCTCAGACATTCTTTGGCCTCTCTTCTTGTCTATTTACCATTGGTTCCCTTCAGGTATTCACTGTGTCTAACAATCATAATCTTGATGTGAGACATGTTGTAGCAATTATACTCTAAAACTTTGTGTACATCTTCCTATAATCCTATTACATTATTTTGACTCTAGATGATTATTTCAGGGGATAATGGAACGGGTTTGTGCACTTCCATCCGATGTCATTTATCATGTAGTCGAGTTGGCTCTGCAACTCCTTGAGTGCAACCAAGACCAAGCCCGTAAAAATGTAGCATTGTTTTTTGCTGCTGCGTTTGTCTTCAGAGCAGTTCTAGATGCTTTTGATTCTCAGGATGGGTTACAGAAATTACTCGGACTTCTAAACGACGCTGCTTCCATAAGATCTGGAGTAACCTCTGGAGCATTAGGTTCATCCAACTCAGGATCACTTCGAAATGATAGAACATCTTCTGCAGAAGTGCTGACATCGTCTGAGAAGCAGGTAGCCTATCACACTTGTGTTGCTTTGCGGCAATATTTCCGGGCACACCTCCTTTTATTAATAGATTCCATTCGTCCAAGCAAAAGCAAATTCAGTGCTCCTAGAAATGTTTCTAGTATAAGGGCTGCTTACAAGCCACTAGATATTAGCAATGAGGCAATGGATGCTGTATTCCTACAATTACAAAAAGATCGGAAGCTATGTCTCGTGTTCGTGACAACAAAGTGGCAGGAAGTTGAGAAATTCTTGGCATCTAATGGGCATATCACTATGTTGGAATTGTGTCAGGTATGACAAATTTAGTTTGTGTTTTCCCTTTGTCTTGCAATATATTTATATATTTATTTATTTAGTTCATCTGGTTTGTTTTGTAGGCCCCACCCGTGGAGCGATATCTACATGATTTGCTTCAGTATGCATTAGGGGTTTTGCAAATTGTTACATTAGTACCTAGCAGTCGAAAGATGATTATAAATGCAACATTAAGCACCAATCGTGCTGGTATTGCTGTAATTCTGGATGCAGCAAATATTGCCAGTAATCACGTGGACCCTGAGGTAAGTGTCTTGTGGTAGCAATTGTAATGTTCACTGCCCTAACATCTGTTGTTGGCAAAGGGGAGTCTTCTAGACTTTTGACATACCGATTATTCTGATATAAGGTATTGTGTATTTCAGATAATTCAACCAGCATTAAATGTTTTAGTTAATCTTGTTTGTCCACCTCCTTCTCTCAATAAATCTCAAACCTCAAATGGTGTTCTCTCAGAGGCTAGAGATAGAAATGCTGAACGTAATAATATCGTAGATCAATCTGCTCAAGTTTCCAGCCATATTGATCCTAGGGAGAGGAATGGAGAGTCAAGTGCTGTAGACCGAGGCAGTGCTGCAGCACTTCCTATGAAATCTGTTAATAGTACTCCACAAGCTTCTGTTCCCTCTGCTACATCAGGCTTGGTTGGTGACCGAAGAATATCTCTGAGATCAGGAACACCTCAGAGATCAGGAGCACCTCAGAGATCAGGAGAAAGTTGTACTGGCCTTGCTACACAGATGGAAACAGGATATCATCAGGCAAGAGAGGCTGTCCGTAATAATAATGGTATAAAGGTTCTTCTGCATCTCCTCCAACCGCGTATATATTCTCCTCCTGCTGCTCTGGACTGTCTTCGTGCACTCGCATGTCGAGTCCTTCTTGGATTAGCCAGAGATAATACTATTGCACATATATTGACAAAACTTCAGGTGAGCAACTATAATTGACTTTGTTGAACTCAGTCATAGTTTTATTCCAAGATGCAGGGATAAGTTATCCACTTATAGAAATGTTGCAGAAATTTGAGTCTGCACCTCCCTAATCAAAGGCCCCAATTCTCTCACAAAATGACAAGTCGCATCTCAAATAAAGGGGGTCACCTAACAATCTATTACATCCTGGTTACTTAGGATTGAACTAGTTGGTGCCTAGCATGAATGTTTTTGCAATAAGTCTTAGGTGTATAACTGTCTGAATGCTGTTCTTATGACAAGTTTAGAAACAAACAAATATTTCCTAATTTTTTGATTTTGTTTTTGTTCTAGGTTGGGAAAAGGTTGTCAGAACTAATTCGGGATTCAGGCAGCCCGTCACTTGGAACAGAACAGGGTAGGTGGCAAGCTGAACTATCCCAGGCTGCAATTGAGCTAATTGGGGTGAGCATCTCCACTCTTTGATGACGCCGAAGTTTGTGTTTCAGGGTATCTTGTAGGTTTGAGTGAGCTTGTTATGGACTAATGCTGCATGCTTCACTTTTTTGCGTATCCAAGTCTTCAGTACCCATGTTAACCAAACACCGTAAAATTGATGCTTAAGTTTCTTTGCTAGAAATTTTAGTATATTAATGCTTGGAACAAAACCCATTGGATGGAATTTAATGGGATTACTGTTTTTTGTTTCCATGCACATATCAACCTATAGATGGTTATATTCTGGCTTGAAAAATATCATATCATGAGGTTTTGTGTTGTCTTTTTCCTTTTCAATTTTGTTGGTGTTAACAGTTTCGTGGATTTTCGTATTGCATTCTCAATCCGTATTGAATTCTATGTTAGTTCAATTAGAGCCTATTTTTTTGAGTTTTTAAAAAGTTATTGGAATTTTACTTCAAAATCTACTATTTTTGAATGTTTAAGAAAAACAAGCATGCTTTTAGGATTATAAGTTGTTTACACTGTTTCGTATATAAATATTTTGAAAAATAAGACAGCACAAATTGGGTGCCAGTTATACTGTTCAATATTCGGTGATCGTGTTTAAATGAAACACGTGGATTAATGTGCTCCATAAAGGCTGCTAATGATACTTCTGTGGAAATTGTATTTGTAGATTGTGGCTAATTTAGGGCGTGCAAGTACATTAGTTGCTAGTGATGCAACTACTACTGCAATTGGGCGCATAGAAAGGGCTGCTATAGCTGCTGCCACTCCTATTACTTACCCTGGAAGGTACCTAGTATTTTTTCCCCTTACAAAAATCGACAATTCTTGATTTTGTATACATTTGCAGCTCTTTCCTCAACGTCAACCTCCATTGCGGTTCCTCTTCTGATGGCTTATGTTCTTTATTTTTTGTTTGTCTTATGCAGTGAACTCTTGCTATTAATTCATGAACACTTACTGGCAACTGGATTGGGACTAACTGCTGCTTCATTGCTTAAGGAAGCTCAATTAACTCCTTTGCCACCATTGCTTGCCCCGTCTTCTCTTGCACAGCAGCCCACCACCCAGGAATCTTCTTCAACACAAATTCAGTGGCCCTCTGGTCGTACTCCTGGTGGATTTCTCTCTAGCAAGTTAAAGTTAAAGCCCAATGCAAAGAACGAGGATGCCTGCTTGAAAAGTGATGTTGTTTTCTCTGCAAAGAAAAAGTCACTAACTTTCTCATCATCTTTCGGTTCCCATTCAAAACACCAAGTCAGTGACTCTCGACAATCATCATCAGTCAGAAAATGGTTCCGTACTGGGAAAGAGTATTCTGAAACTAGTATAGTAGAGAGTCCATCTGAATCTTCTGTGAAACATGACACTGATGCTGGATCTCAGTACAAGACTCCAATCACCTTGCCATCCAAACGGAAGTTATCGGATTTAAAGGATATACCAATGTTTTCTTCAACTGGAAAGCGACTAAATGTTGGGGATCAGGGACTTCGCTCTCCGATTTGCTCAAGTGCAGTTCGTAAAAGCAGCCTGCAGTCTGATGGTGTTGGGCTATCCACACCAACTTGTAATCTGAGGAATCAACAAGGCCGTTGTACAGCTGACAATGTTGATGAGAATCAGTGCGGCATCTCAAATCTAGGTCAGATGACACCATCCTCCCAAGTATTGAATGACCTTCAGCCCAACAACCCTGAGCGAGTGACACTGGATTCTCTAGTAGTTCAGTATCTGAAACATCAGCATCGCCAATGCCCAGCCCCCATTACCACCCTTCCTCCAATATCTCTTATGCACCCACATGTTTGTCCTGAACCTAAGCGAAGCCTGAATGCCCCTTCTAATGTGACCGCTAGGCTTGGTACCCGTGAATTTAAGTTTTCATATGGTGGAGTACATGGTAATCGCAAGGATCGTCAATTTGTTTTTAGCCGGTTTAGGCCATGGCGCACTTATCGGGATGATGCAGGTGCATTATTAACGTGCATTACATTTGTTGGAGACTCTTCTCATATTGCCGTTGGTAGCCATACTGGAGAACTCAAATTTTTTGATTCCAACAACAATAATGTGGTGGAGAGCTTCACGGGCCACCAGTCTCCTTTGACCCTCGTTCAGTCTTATGTTTCTGGTGAGACCCAGTTGTTGCTTTCTTCATGCTCTCAAGATGTTAAGCTGTGGGATGCAACATCAATCTTAGGTGGTCCCACCCATTCATTTGAAGGGTGCAAGGCTGCCAGGTTTAGTAACTCTGGGAATGTTTTTGCTGCCTTGTCATCAGAATCTGCAGGGCGTGAAATCCTTTTATATAATATCCAAACTTGCCAGCTTGAAACAAAATTGTCCGATACATTTGCTCCTTCTACAGGGCGGGGTCATCTTTATTCTTTAATTCACTTCAGCCCTGCTGATTCAATGCTGCTATGGAATGGTGTCTTATGGGACCGACGAGATTCTAGGCCTGTTCATCGCTTTGATCAGTTCACTGATTATGGGGGTGGTGGCTTTCATCCTGCTGGCAATGAGGTATGCAACATCCTACATCCGTCCGAACAACATAGTTATTTGAATTATAGATAGATTTTACATCGCTTTGACTCCCAGTAAAATGTTAAGAGGCTGTATATATCATCTATATTTATAGCCTCTTAGTAGATATACGGTTTTACTATGTCTAGAAGGCAAGATGATGTTCCAAGAGTTCAAATATCGACCTCATTATTAAGAATATTACTTGTGCATCCATAAAGTTGGTCAGTATGAGATTGCAAAAAGGGTTGTGAATGATCCCCAAGACATCAGCATAGTGTGCACATGTTTTTTTACTGTGTAATAACTATACTGCACTAGTTGTGTTAATGGGTTTTACTTAAACGTCTAAATATATTTCATCATGTTGTACTTCAAAAATGTTTAAAATGGTGGAATGTGATTTGATAATTTTGTATACTGTTTACAATGTCAGTGTATACTTCCTGTGTCGAAGTGTTCTGTCTGACCTTTTTTTTATTTTTTATTTCCCAGGTTATTATAAACTCTGAAGTCTGGGATCTGCGAAAGTTCAGACTTCTACGCCAGGTAGCTTCTTTAGATCAGACAGCAATAACATTTAATGCTCGAGGTGATGTTATGTATGCAATCTTAAGGAGAAATCTTGAGGATGTAATGTCTGCAGTGAACACACGTCGTGTTAAGCACCCACTTTTTGCAGCTTTTCGCACAGTGGATGCAATCAATTATTCTGACATCGCTACTACCCCTGTTGATCGCTGTGTACTTGATTTTGCAACTGAGCCAACAGATTCATTCGTTGGTTTGATTACCATGGACGACCAAGGTGAGATGTATTCATCAGCCAGATCCTATGAAATTGGTCGCCGGAGGCCAACTGATGATGATTCTGATCCCGATGATGCTGAGAGCGAGGAGGAAGACGAGGATGACGACGATGACGATGAAGATCCTCTTTTAGGACCTGGTTTTGGTGGGGAAAGCGACAGTGATCCTGATGACTTGAGCAATGACGACGATGAGGAAAGTGTAAGTGAGCCTGACGACGACGATGATGAAGATGGAGATTTCATGTTGGACGACATAGACTTTGATGGTGGAACGGGTTTATTGGACATTGTGACTGAAGGTGAGGATGATGATGATGATAGTCAAACACTTGGATCAGTAAGTAGTGATGATGATTATGACTATGGTTATTAATTGTTACTGTAAAAGGCTGTAATTATAATCTCTTTCTTCATTGTATTCATTTTTGGGCTAAAGGTGTTTTTGTCTCCAAATTTTTGCTGTAGTCTTTCACATTTATCCATCTCTTCCAACTTATCATTGTGGTATAAAGTCGAGAAGCATAATTGTATACATGTTTTTAGCAAACCTCAGTTTTCTCGAGGGATACGATCGGGCTGATGTTTCTTTTTGCTTATCGGCCACGTTTGATGTAGAGATGTCAATGGTTGTAGTAATAATGTGACACTAGGAAAGAAGGGAACAAAAGGATTTATGCAGCATCTCAATTAGCAATTTTTGCCAAAATGATAACAACTACCATAATAGCAATGAACAAATATACAACTTTTCATAAAAACATTTAGTCTTTTCCCCCCTGATCTTTTTACCAATTATATTCAACTTTTGAGTGGTTATAGTTGCAGTTTGCGATTTAGCTATTACACTACAGTTTTTCCTGAATACAACTGCATGGGTGTCAGACACCTGTGTGCTGGATAGCGTGGAAAGTTTATTAGTTGTATTCATCTACTATTCCTCAGCCATAAATGTTTATGGAACTCCTTGATCCAACGGTAAAAAAACATTGTGAACTTGGGCACTATAGTGACTGTACAACACTCACATCCCTTATAGCTCTATACAAGGTAGAATAAGCCAACATTTAGGGCAATTTACTTTCTATTATCACTTTTAAGTGAATTAATAAATATAGATGCAGTTCTTTACTTTTTGTTTTCTTCTTCTGAAAATTTTCAAAAAAATATAAAAAAAGTTCAACATTTTAACAAAGTTGTAAAAATGTACTTTAATAATGCATTATTTTTAGCTCACGTTTGTTCACTATATACTTTATTAATATAATTTTCTCTATCAGTGTTGGTGTAAATGAAATCTCCTTAATAAGAACAAAAAAGATGGTTGAATAGCACGTGGAAAAAGAATTTTAAAATTATTTATATCCCCGTAAACCCTTGAATTTGATGCTTTGAGTTGGTCATTTGAAGTTAGAGTAGGAGTGTGTTGCAACTGTAACGCAATGTTGGGAGGGGCATCCAAAACCTTCACACATTTGTTGGGAGGATCTTTCCCATTCATCTCAACAACAAAAGAAACCAGAATCAAACGGCCACCAACTAACCTCTCTTTTCCATCCAATGGTTGTCGTTGCACCACTTCAGCGGTTCAGCTTCCCCTCTCTGAGTCAGCAACTCCGGGTCAGTTCCGAGTCGACATCCTCTCGGAATCGCTCCCTTTCATCCAAAAATTCCGAGGCAAAACCATCGTCGTCAAGTACGGTGGCGCCGCCATGAAATCACCGGAACTCCAAGCCTCCGTCATTAACGATCTTGTCCTTCTCTCCTGCGTCGGCCTCCGTCCTGTCATGGTTCACGGCGGCGGTCCTGAGATCAACCACTGGCTCAGCCGTCTCAACATTCAAGCCGTTTTCCGTGAAGGCCTCCGTGTTACCGATGCCGAAACGATGGAGATCGTCTCCATGGTTCTCGTAGGTAAGGTTAACAAAACTCTCGTCTCTCTTATTAACAAAGCCGGCGCCACAGCCGTCGGACTCTCCGGTATGGACGGCCGCCTCCTCACTGCACGCCCTAGCCCTAAATCATCCGACCTAGGGTTCGTCGGCGAGGTCGCGAGAGTCGACCCTGCTGTGCTCCGGTCTCTGGTCGACAGTGGGCATATTCCGGTGGTTACATCGGTGGCGGCTGATGAGTTCGGACAACCTTACAACATCAATGCGGACACGGTGGCGGGAGAATTGGCAGCGGCGCTTGGAGCGGAGAAGTTGATATTGTTAACAGATGTGGCGGGGATATTGGAAGATCGGAATGATCCAGAGAGTTTGGTGAAGAAAATTGATATAAAAGGAATAAGGAAGATGATTGAAGATGGAAGAGTTGGTGGTGGAATGATTCCAAAGGTTAATTGTTGTGTGAGATCACTCGCACAAGGGGTTAAAACTGCGAGCATAATTGATGGTAGGGTTCCACATTCTTTGTTACTTGAGATTTTAACCGATGAAGGTGCTGGAACCATGATTACTGGCTAATTTTATTCACAAATCATGTTTCAGATACGGCTTCTGCTTTTTTACTTTTAAGTTCACGTTCTGTTTTTATTGTACCTTCAAGTTATAATACTTTGAGTTTTTTTTTTCGGTTAGAATTTTGAGATTTCAATGTCTGAGGATCCAGAACCTAAATTATTGCCCACGTTTAGGTGATAGAACTAGAAAGCCAAATGTGTATGCCACTTAATTAAACATGTGACATACTTGTTTACCAACACATTGTACTTTCAGCACAATAAGAGGTTCTGAAAATGTCTTGTTTTTTTAGAGCTTATCTTGCCTCTTGTGTCACTTCTCTTTCTTTTTTATGCACAGTTTGTGAAAGGAGAATTTACTTCATATATCAATATCACAAACAAAGATGACAGTGTTCCACTCGAAAGACACTTAGGATGCTCACACCTTTTGAAGCTATTAATTAGCCAATAGGACTAGTAGCATTATCACTATGAAGCCTCCACAGTTGAATATCTGGATTTAGCCGGTGATTCAGGCCGGAGTTTGCTGTAGGCAATGATCGGATGGTGTATCTGTAAACAATTCAAAGCAAGACAATAGATTTTTGCTCGTTACACCCCACCCATTTTTTCCAATTACACCCACCATCATCAGCCTTTGACCAATTTGCTCTTATACACTAATCAATTTTCAAGGTACACCACCAGAACATCAAAACTTAGAAAATCAAAACTCACATTACCTGTTCACTTCATTTCCCTTTTTCTTCTATTTGCAAACATTCTCTCTTCATTTGTTGCTGAGATTTAGGGTTTGTAGATATTTTTTTTTATTTGGGTTTGTGGTGGTTGCTGCGATAAGGGTTAAGGATGAGTCATGTGGTCACTATGTGTTTTTGATTTGGGTTAGAGATGTACATGAACTGTGTTGGCGAACATTTACACAAATTTTAGTTTGCGGACGATTATGCAAAATCAATTCAAAGTATGTGAATCAGTTTACATGCACATTCGAATTCATGCACCGTGTGTAAATTCTAAAATTACAAGCAGTATATGAATTTAGTTTGCATATATATCCATAAAGAGTTCATCTAACATCGAAATTTTAAAAATTGCATGTCCTAAGCTTGTTTAGTTAATGTACAGCATAAACATTTTTTAAAATGTGTACTCTCATATAGAGAGAAAACAACGAAAACACCGTAAATAGTCATCATTTCACTTATCTATGCAATAGAATATTAAAAAAAAAAAAAAATACTGTGTAAGTTCCTTCAATTTTTTGTTATTTTTTTTCCGTGCCTTTATATGAGGTCATGAACCGGTGAGATAGGGAGATAGAGAGAGTGATGGAGAAAAATATTGAGAAAATCAGGATTTTTACAAAAATGAATGTGACTACGTAAAAATAAAATAAATGAGACAAAGGGCATTTTGGATATTTAATTTTTTTATCAATGTTATGAGGTGTGCTAAAAACAAATGGAATATAACAAGAAGAAAAAAATTCCAACTTTTAGTGAGGAGGACGAGGTAATTTTTATGGAATAGAATATGTAACTTTCACTTGAACACTAGTACTTCTATAATCTTTATAGGATAGTGGGGTGTAATATCTATTGGGTTTGTTGAGTGATTTGCACCGTGTAATATTGTCATATGGTATGTCATGAAAATGGGAAGTAAACCAGATTAACCGCTTCACGTAGGCCCACTAGTGCATTGGGTCTTGAGTTAGTCCAAAATATTACTTTATAACAAATATAAATAAAAAAATATAACTAAAAAATTGACGTAGTTAATCTTAATTTTTAATTTAATATATCAATTTTTCAACTATCATTTTTCTCTAAATTTTATTATAAAAAAAGTACTAATTAGTAAATTAATTATTCTACCACACTTTTAAAATTATTATTATAACACAAGCAATTTACATATGTACCTCTAAAATTTTATCTATCTTCTCCCTACCTCTAAACTCCTAATCAAAACCTTAGAGTATATTAAGAGTGATATTTATTGCTTATAAATTATTCAGATGTCTCTTTTTTAACATGAGACCTTTTATAATTTTCTTTTTCTGACAAATGAACATTTTTATTATTTCATTCATAATGTTTTGATGAATACACGAGAGTACATCAATATAAATTTGTTTCTAGGTTCGAGAGTGAGAGTTTTCTTATAACAAACTTAACATGAAAGTTTTTATGATAATTGTAATCTACCATCATTAATTATATCGCCAAACTCATATAATCAATCTTATCACCGTGGAAGTGGACAGCAACTTGTTTAGAGTCAAACTCAAAATCCACTTGACCCAATTGTAAATAATGAACCCAACTCAAGTAGTAAATTAGTAGCTTCCCCAACATCAATCAAACAAATGGGGAAACCACTCAGTTTTAATAAGCACTTTGTACAGGATAATAACGGATATATAATATACCTATAGTTTATTTAAGGTTGTTATCAGTTAGTTACTAGATGGTATCAGACTAGTTAGTAGTTCAGTTAAGTTAGTTATGTTAACTAACTCCTATTCTATTGTTATATATAACTGATATATATACACTGTATATCATCCCATTGTTATCTTGCATAACTTTTGCAGAAGTTATAGAGCCACATGCATTAAGATGATCTCGCAGTTCTTGATCACTAACATTATCATCAATATTCTTCATATAGATGTTTGATCCCCTTATATTCCATGACTCGTTCCTTTCGTTTCTCCTCGAATTGCTGGTGCAAGATCTGCTCACGCCCAGCCCTCTTTTGTGCTCTGGCTGCATACAGAATCTTTGTACCATGTTGTGATCCATTCATTGCTTCCATTGCCCTTTGCATCGGGATCACGACACGACCACATGACCCTTGTCGCTTCTCCATTCAAGGTAGAATGATTCTTCAGCTCAATTGCATGAATTGCTGTCTTGAAGAGAAACGAAGTTCACATAGCCATAACAGAGTGATTTGTCGGTGGAAGAGTCTCTGCAAATGCGAACAGAAGCAAGAGTCTTGAAATCGGAAAACGCTTCCATGAAGCTATTCGTCGGAGACTTCGGGATGGAGGTCGCCGACGTAAAGAGAAGCCGGTGGTGGTGACCAGAGGAGGAACCGCCATTGATCAATCGCGCTTAATGAGGAGAGAAGAGAAGAAAAAAAACTGAAAGAGAAATTGGAGAGAAAGAAAGAATGTGTTATAAGATGGTTCCTAAGTATCTAATTTTCTAAAGATGCAAATTTCGACGCGAGTGTACTACTTTTAATTAGTCATTAATTCCTCAAATGAAACGTTTAGTTTGACACTATTTACACCGATTAGTATTTTGCATTTGAATATTCTATGTTTCCTTCAATCACGCAATTAAAAGTTGTAACGCCTATTCTCAAAGAAAAAAAAAGTTGTAACGCTTCCGTGAGATTTGTAAATTATAATTGGTTACGGTGCACCATGAGAGATGCTTGAACGGAGCTGATACATCAAGCAAACGGCATAACTTCATTAGCCACCCATATATATATATATATATACCTAGTATTTCAAAAATTTATCGGATCGTAACATCTGAGAAAATTAAAGGTTCAATGATTCCAAGACAAATTAGATAGAACCAAAAAAATATGTATAAGCCTAGAAAGAGGGATGTTTTTCAAAATAACCCCAAATTTTGCTGACAAACATTCTACACCACTGCTAGATACTTCCCAAAAATGTAAGTTAAATACTAGACCTAAGTAAACTAAGAAAGATCTGTCTTCCCTTCATGTTCTTCATCCTCCGAATCAGGTACAACAGCAGATTCTATGGCAGTATTTCTGGTAGGTCTCTGTCTCACTCTTTGCTTTGCATTCAAGCCTATGCTTTCTGGAACAGTATGGCCAGGGACTCCAGCTAACCGCTTACTACATCGAACCCTCTTGGCATAAGAAACTGCATGGCTTGAGTGTGCTTCTGAATTATCCATCTGACTATCATGTTCATCATTCTCCTCACTACTACTGTGATTGTCAATTTCATAGCCACTGTCATCACTGTCAGATATAGGGAGCACATCCCTTTTAGAATCACTATCTGAGGAAACATCTTCTGCATTGGAGTCGTCTTCTGCATTGGAGTCATCTTCTGATCCTCTGTTTGTATCTTGATGAGCAGCAGTGGACTTTTTCCTTTTGCTAAGCATTGGTTCAAAAGAGGATAGTAGATATTGTAAAAGTAGAGTGAGATTCAGAATCCAAAATATGCATCAGAGAATATAAATTATTAATATTTTATTTTTTTGAAGAAATTACAGGTAAGCAGCAAAATATTGTTAGGGTAACCATTGTTCCAATATCAGCGTTATTATTCTCAGGAACATCCACTTTCACCTCAGCTTCAGTGTATTTCAAAACAATGATGAAAAGCAGCAAAGTATTTATAAGCTTAAAAGTTTTACATTGCTTCTTTTGTTTGGGGAAAGAGGGGATTCAATAACTCCATTTGATAATAACAAAAATTATTAGCATTCTACGGGGATAATGCAACATAGCAAGGCAAATAGAACATGAACCAATAAGATATAGTATCGGGTAAAACATACTTTGTCAACTGTATTGCCTCCTTCATTGTCCGATCATAAGCTTCTGCAATAATTCCCAAAAAAAATTAATGTCAAAATTCAGTTGATGTCATAAAGAGGCAGAGTGAATTTGAAAGATTTAATACAATTGATCAGTTGTGAGAAGCATCAAGCAGAATGTGGTTACGTACACCTGGCATGTCTAGACTCAAGCCAGTGTTAATTTACTCATACTAATCTGCACACGTGCTAATTTGATGGCTGGTGAAAAAATGTAGGAGTAGAAACTAGAAATGCAATTACTAAACAATTTGACATTCTGGATTGAAATAATCATTTAGTACTTAGATTTTTAATGTAAACGTTGAACATTACTTTACTTTCTAAGACTGAATACTGATGCAAAAAAAGAGATCAGAGAAAGTGAGGTGCTGTGCATTGGAATACACAAACGACATAGAACAAACTCAAAGCGTAGAAGATTCAACTCCATTAATATGCAATAGAACAATTGTCCTGTGCATTGAAATTTGTAGGTGCTGGAATACAATAGCATGTGCTACAAAATTGAACATACACATCTTACCAAAAGTGTAATTAATAGGCCTTCGAGTGCGACAAGAGCGTGTAGTTCCAGAACAATAGGAATTCTGAAAACCTTTTAAGAGTTTATCCTGTCTCTGTTTTTGTTTCATCGCCCTTTCTTTCTTCTGTATAATTTGAAAGTAATATCACATTATATTAATATAAAAAACATATAAGTGTTTCCTAAAATAGACACCTGTCGAACATTAAACAAAAAGATGTACGTGCCTTTTGAAGCTTTTCAAGAATTGGAATAGCATCAGTTTGAAGCCTCTTGCCAATAGTAACTTCTGTTATAGACTTGCTAGATGAGAATTTTTCCTGCAAATAACATTCAAAGACAGTAAGTTAAGGTTTCAAATCCAGGTAAATAAAGGAAGAGAAAAGACAGTTAGCTTGATCTTACAGCTACTTCTGAAAATTCTTCAAGATTTGAGGCTATTGTTTCCCATTGAAAGTTGAGAATGGGAAGTGATCTTTTGCCCTTACGGTTTGGCGTTGAGGCTGATGTGATTGTTTCCCTGTACAATCTGTGACTGTTTGCTTTTGCATTTGCGTCATACCTACAATAGGCATAGTAAGACAGATCAGTCATTAGGATCTCAAGGTTATGATAATCATAGAGAGATTGGAACATATGGAAATAATTACCAATAGGATGTGGCAGTTCCATCTCTTCCAAAGGCATCTTTACGAAAAGAAGAAATCTGGGTTCCTTCTTTTAAAGCATCGTTAATATATGATACCACATCATGTTGCTGAGCATAAGCAAACAAACCATCAAAATAGTCCACATCATTCAATATTGAAAAACCAAAATTAGTAAGGGATTAAATAAAAAAAGGGAAGGAACACCAACAATTCTCTGGGAGAATTGTCTAGTCAGGAAAATGCAGAAGGATTGCATATATTAAGAGAAACAAAATTTGAATAAACAACACAGGAGGTCACATTACATCAGCTCTAACTTCACAAAGGGCTTTTAGCAGTATTAAACGATCCAATGGATCAAGCTCCTTGTACTTCGATATCTCCTCTCTGCATAAGCAATAACAACACAAGTTACTTAAATTCCATAACAATTGTTTTTGGTATAACATGATGAATTCATTCCAGTACCCTTTAGATGGTACAAGTGGATTCTTCCCCTCAGCAACCTAAAGCAAAGAGCCCGCCGACACAAAATAATAAATCCTATCAGCAATGGGAAGAATATAAATAAACAAACAAACTTAAGCAATCAATTGGTGACTCACCCATGGCCACCACATAGTCAGTTTCTTAGAGAGAGCGGTCACCCATTTATCAGAACCATCCAATATTTTACTCACAGGTGGTGTTCCCTGCTAGGAACAAAATAATAATGGATAGGAAGAAGTCATCAAAAGAAAAATACAAAATATATGAATGAGGATGATCTTTGGATGGATTTGACAATGTTAGCCAAACTACAGAGTTAGTATACTCAACATCCTAGCTAAGATGCATTAGCCTTACATATTTTGGGCCTTCTCCATAACTCTACGTACAAAATAAAATAACTCTTCATCTATAGTGATATGATGCACTGAGGGGAATTAAATGTTATGAATCAAATAATGCAGTTCATGACAGGTTTAAAATCGTAACTTATCTGTGTTGCTTCCAAATAAGATGTGAAAACGAGTGTTACTACTAGTTTTAAAATCTTACAAATTGAACACAACAATACCCACGAAACAATTAGATCAACCAAATAATTTTCACCCTCCAGTGCTTCTTCCTATGACATTTATCATAGACAGAGCAATGAAAAAACATGTCTTCCAATAGTCTCGTCTAATTCTCAATCAACAACTATTTTAATTGTTACAGCAAAATAAAATGCAGGACAGCAAAAATTACAATTTAGGAGTAAAATTAAATTTACATTTACACAGTTTTAAAACGCAATCCACAAAAGGCAAGTATTTAAATTTCGATAAATCAATAGTCATCAAGAGTAATACCACAAACAAAACGAAACAAAAACACATGTACACAAAACACACATTTGCATAGCATGTTACCTTCAAAAGTTTAATATGAAGCTGAGCAAGTGAAGCATTAGGCTTAACAAGTCCGATCTCTATTTCTTCAGCCGATAGCTTCAAATCCTTACCAAGTAAAGGACTAAACACCTGAATCACACATTCACACCGTTACATTATAAATCAAAGAAAACGTCACTCACGCTGAGATATATCTCTCTCACGAAGATTTAAAAACAAAATCATAAGACACGCGATTTCGTAACCTAAAAGATACAATACCGGTGAATATCGCGGAAAAAAAGACGAAACTAAAACTATAAAATTCGAATAACTTACGTCGAGGAAATTGAGAACTGAAGCGAGTTCCCAGCGTCGACGTAGGTTTAAAATCTCGAACTCTGATGGAGTTTCCTCAACGCGCGCGTTTTGGTCTTCGCTGCTACCACCTTCTTCTGCGGCTTGCATTGTTGTCGTTCCTCTGCCGCAACACTAAATGTATCGTTTCACGGCGAACGAAGGAACGAACGAGCGAGAGAGATTGATTAGTTGTAAGAAACAAGAGAGAGAGAGAGAGAGTTATTATTATTATTATTATTGTATGAAAGATGTTTGTGATGTGATTAATGGGGTGCACTTTCCCGCCCAAGTAGTAGATTTTTTTACTTTTAACCACTTCAGACTTTGAGATTTGTTTGCACTGTTCTTTTTTCTTTATTTCTAGGGTTAATAATAATAATTCTAGGATCGCGCCTTTTTCACTTCCATTTTCTCCCTCCCTCTCTACTCTAACAATGTGTTTGGTTGAACAGAAATATGAAAGAGAGAACGAGAATAGAGAGAAGTTGGGAAGAGATAGCGTATCTCTCTCGTTTGGTTTAGACGAAAAACAGAGGAGAGAGACCAAATTTTGTGGAACCCACGCCTATTTCGTTTCTCTTTAAAGTGAAAAGAAAGAGAGTGGAGAATCTTTCTTTTTATTCTTTTCTGCATTTGCCTCTACGTCCATGGTGCTTACTCCTTTCAGATGTTATTCATGGTAGCATGATTATAATATGAAGTCTCTATGCAATCTTCATCGAAGAAAACAACAAAAAATGCATAACGCACTTTAAAATTATCTGCCTGCTAGTTACGACTCGAATTCATCAAATGTCAATGTTCAACATTTTAAGAATTAGCGTGAATTCGTATTTGATTTATGAGAATTCATATTTGATTTATGAACTAATTGGTAAATCCAATTTTATTGATTAAAACATGTTAACGATACGGTAACACCATTTTCATTCCTGTGTGTTTTGTGCATTGAGAACATAATATTTAATTTCGAAGATTTAAGGTAACTGATGGTTAAAATCAAAAGCAAAAATAGAAAATAATTAATAATCATGTTAAAAATAGTTTCAGTTAATATAATTAATTAAATAAATAAATAATGGATTGTGTAATTACTAAAAATTTGATTACAAAGTTAAAATAAAATTAATTTTGATGAGTCTCTTTTAATTTAGTTAGGAGCATATTTGTACTTTTAATAATAACCAACATTTTTTTCTTCTCTATTTTTATTCTCTTTCACTTACACAAAACAATCCATTTTAATCTACTTTAATTTTTACATTTTTCACATTTCTCGTGTTTTTTTCTCTCTTCTGACTTTTTCTTCGCAATCAAATGCACTGTTTCCTTAACCCATCGTTTTATTGGTTATTTGGTTTTGTTATTATAATATTTAATTTTGAATATATAAGGTAATTGATGGTTAAAATTAACAGCAAAAATATAAAATAATTAATAATCGTGTTAAAAATAGTTTTAATTAATATATTAATTAAATAAATAATAGATTGTGTAATTACTAAAAAATTATTTACAAAGTTAAAACAAAATTCATTTTGATGAGTCTCCTTTAATTTAGTTAGACACATGTTTGTACTTTTAATAATAACCAACATTCTTTTTCAAAACTATACAATACAAGTAACATATTGGAGAAATAAAATGCATTGTTTTTTTATAGTGACGAAATTTACACGTATTAAATATGCAAAATTGAAGTATCATATCGATTGCACTATTGATAGATCTATGAATTTCAATTAGTGCGGACAATCTTATGTATTATAAATATTCTTAAGCAAATTACAATAATATATACGTGATAAATTGATGGCATGGTTGAGAAAAAAAGCAGATTATAAAAAAATGTAATATTATATATCCAAAAAATTAAAGGCGCGATGACATTTAAAATTGTCCGCTATTCATAATTAAAAATTGTTTTAATTTGTTATATATTTTTATCAGTGTAAAAAATTAATTTATCTTTATCAAACAATAGTTGTATTTTTGATTAATTGCACGTTTGTTTTTGCAAAGATATTATGGTATACAACTAAAATCTTTAAATATAAATGTGTATAGAGAACCATGTCTACAATTGATGAACAAAATTATGTAATTGTCGAGTTAATTTAACACTTTGTTTCAAAACTTATTAGGAGAAGATGACTTCAATAAAAATTACAGACAAATTTTACTACTCTGTATGGAGAATGAAGCAATAATGGGTCTAATCAATTGCAATTGTTCCCTTTATGTTGACATAGACAATTTTCAATTAGTATCCTTTTTTTTATTTCATATCGTGTAATATTCAGAGGACTTCAAAATTTGTTTTCATGATAGATATCATATACCTTCGTCTTAAGCTACAACAATCAATTTTAACAATGTTTTATAAAAGAGAATAATCATACTGTTTTTTTTGTAAACTAAGAACATTATTCATTTTCTATTTTGTATTAGTGTTGGATTTTGACAGTTGTTGTATGTCAATCATTTGTCTTATAAACATAATGTACTTTATGCAAAAAGGTGCAGCAATAGTGTCCTTGTTGTCGTGGTTATTCTTACTTATAGTTCGTCACTTTGGAGATTGATATTAATGTTTTGCTTTGTGTTTGTTGATCTTATTTGAATGAATCTATCCAAAATTATCTTATGTAGATTATTAAATTTATATGTAGTGAATATTGATGTTTTGTAAGGTAGATATATGTACTTTTGTAGCCCAAGTCGATATTAAGTTATAGCAAATTTTGCTATTTGTAAACTATAACGTTATTGGATTAAAGTTGTGAAAACGGATAACATTTTTTGTTTATGTTATGAATGATTGCTATATTTTGACAATTGTTGTATGTCAAACTTTTATGTTATGTACGTGTGTCAGTGATGCAATGACTTTTATCATTTCAATTTGTACTTGCTTACTTTATCTATCAACTTTGGGGATTAGTCTTGTTTTTTTATTCTTGATGTATTGTTCTGCTTTTTGTTGATCTTATGAAAATAATATGTACAAAATGATATTGGGTATATAATTATGTTCATTTGTAATAAATATTGGTAATTTGCAGTGTAGATTGATGTATTTTCGCAATCCAATTTGATCTTGAATTCAACAAGACTTTGTTCTTTGTAAATCATAATGTTCTTAGATTAATTTGTCAAAATCATAATATTTTTCATTTTTCATACTACTATCCAGAAATATCTTATTTTTTCAAATTGTTCTCAATAATATTATTCGTTTTTATAGTTAATGACCAAAACATTTTCCATTCTTGTTTTCTCAAAATTGATATTGCTTATTTCAAATGATCTTGCTTGTTTGATTATGCAATTCTTCTTCCTTGAATAAAAATCAAGTGCAATCATTAGTAGATCACAATTCATAAAATTTAATAATTTTCATAAAGTTTGTTGTCATTAAAACATACATCAAAAAAGTTTTTTGCTTCAACAAGTTGTTGTTCATTGATTCCCAACTTTATTTTCTAATATGTTTTAATATTTGACTAATTGTTTCCAACGTCGATAGTCAATAGAAGCAACCAACACACAAGGAAGTAGAACAAAAATAGTTCATATATCGAGTAAGACAAAGACATTTAGTTGTCAAAATTTTTAACGAAATACTACCACATCCACACCAATATTATATATATATATATATTTTTATTGATTTTTCCAAACTGATTGAATCATATAAAGGTCTAAAACCTTAAAGCAACATATCAATGCATCGTAACTATACTATCTCCGATCCCAATTGTTTAAATGGAGCAAGTTTCCATATGTTGTCCATATATATATCAACCAACAGTCAAAGCAACAAGCAATAAAAGGTTCAACAAACATAATTGGCTGGTCGACCACAAAAATAAAATGGACTTGAAAATTGTTTGTAATATATTCAAATCTCTTGATATACAATCTCATGACAACTAAATTGTTGGTAGACATAGTTAAATACGACTACTAAGTTCAAATGAGTTTGGAGGTCAATATTTCATCTATTCGAGTTCACAACGACACTAAATACAAGTCAAATATACTATATCAAATAATTGATCAAATTAAAATACTATACGACTACTTTTTTATTTTATATATGTAGTGTTTTAGAAGAGATAATAAAAGACAAAAACTAATATAAGATCCGCCTGAGAAATAAAACAACGCATATAACCACTCACTAATAATAATAAACATTTGGAGAATATAGAGTATTGACCGATAGTATACGACAATATATTTTCCCAATTCAAACTACACATGCAATATACCAACCTACCAAATTCAAAATGTACATAAAAAACATATTTCCTCTATAATAGAGTGGTGTAGGACATAATGGGCAGATATAAAAAGTGATTAACTTAATTGACAATATAGCGCTAGACTATAACTTTATTGTTAGAATAGTTATATGTATATATATTAATGTTAGCCATTATCTTAGATGTAATATGTGACTTAGTGCATTTTAATTTTGATAAATATATTGGTGTAGGTTTCATAGTTACTCTATATAAATAACCATTATAGATATTATATTTCAAAACACAACTGAACAAACAAAATTTTATTTATCTTTATAATTTTCTTGTATTTTCCACGTAACATTTAGGTAGTTGAATTTTAACGTTTAATTTAAGAATCTATAATTGAAAATTAAAATATATTTTTCAGTTTAAGTAATAAAAAAAATTGATGTCATTAATACTCATTCTAACTATTATTATAAGCAAATTTTGTCTATTATTATAAACAAAAATGAATTATTTTTACTAATTTAATGCTTATATTCATAATATATTCTTACTTAAATAAAAATATTTAATGTTCACAAATGAATATTTAACTTTAAGAAAATAATATAGTTTTATTAAAGAAAATGAATAATTTAATAAATATATATTTAAATTATATTTTATATAAAATTAAAAAAATTAACTACAGTTAATTAATTATGTAAAAATAGTTATCTTTGTCTTGTATCAAATGTAGTACAAGCTATTCTACAACTTATCAT
This sequence comes from Cicer judaicum, assembly GCA_037974835.1. NCBI lineage: Eukaryota > Viridiplantae > Streptophyta > Magnoliopsida > Fabales > Fabaceae > Cicer > Cicer judaicum. The sequence goes on from JBBPBS010000276.1 coordinate 4,608,189, forward strand.
GTTCTTGATAAAAAAAAAATTGTGCTGATTTTATGGTTAGTGTAGTGAGCTAATACCAATTTTTTTAAGAAAAGTAAAGTAAATATGCCTGCCTGTATTTTATTAACCTTTCGAGTAAAATGTAAAAAAAAAAAAAAAAAAAAAAAAAAAAAAAAAAAAA